>BMAC01000060.1:1401298-1430318 GCA_014905375.1 Phtheirospermum japonicum | reverse complement strand
TGTTCGTGTTATTTTATGCTTTTCCGTTTATTTGTATAAAGGTTCTTTGTTTGCCACTCGATGCGTTGATGTTGTTTGTTGTTGATGCTAGGACGTCGAAGTCTTAGAAACGAACTTGCTATATATATAGACAACATCGAACGAGTTGGGAGACCGAGAAGACTCTTTCATTCCCCCGACGCAATTATAATAATAATAATAATTATTATTATTATTATTATTATTATTATTATTATTATTATTATTATTATTATTATTATTATTATTATTATTATTATTATAGTGATAAAACAAAAATAAAAACCTATATAAGTTAGGACAACAATCCTAACGACTCAAAGACAACTGAAATAGAAATTGCTTATAAAACCAACTGCTCTAACATCATAGGGGTTCTTATAATAGGGCTAATAGGGTCTGTAGAGTAAATCCTCAAGTTCTCTGATCCTCTCTTCTGCCTCTGCCAAAAGCTCCTCCCACTGGGCCATGTTAAAGAGACGTGTTGCCTCGTTGAGCAAAAGATTGTTATTCTCGAACTCTAATTCTCCAATCATTTCTCAAAGTTCGTGATTTTTGGACCCTAACTCTCGAAATTATGGCTTTAGCCTCGTCCACAAGATTAGTATTTTTGGACGTCAATTTTGCAATCTTGGCATCCGCTTTCTTCAAGAAATCTTCCAGTCTTGCTATATTCTCTGCAAAGGACGCTTCATCGAACAAAAGGTCGGTGTTTTCAGACCTCAAATCTTGAATATTTTGGTTAGCTTTGTCCAATTGATTCTGCATCTCCTCCACGGTCTCTTCATGTTCTTCTCTACACACCCATCCACGCTCCTGGTTGGCAGGCATTAGTTGGACTCGCTTCATCTTGCTGCCGAGGTTAATGATAAGAATTCGGTGTTTAGAGTCGGTCGAGATGTGGCAAAATCTTGAAGGATTTAATGAATAATGGAGTATTCATGTCTAAATAAGGTAGGATTTAACATCCCACCTAATCAAATAAGGACTCTAAAAAGGAAATAGGTCTAGACTTTTAATTAAGCTAAAATTCTCCCCCAAACTTACCATGATAAAACTTACCTGTGGGAGTAAATTCCCAAAAATTCCTAGCTCAGAATCGTCCTAAATCCGCAGAAGTTTAACGCTTGCGGTAACCTTAGCGGTTAGGTTTACCGCTAGGTCAACCGCTAAGTGTCTCTGAAGGTGGCTAACGGTCACTTTAACGGTTCTGGCTACTACTAAGTTGATCGTAAAACTCTCTGTTGCGGGCTAGCGGTCACCTTAATGGTTCTGGTAACCTCTAGGTCGACTGTAAAACTCTCAATTCCCCGTTAGCGGTGAACTTAATGGTTCTTGTAACCACTAGGTTCACTGTTAAACCCCTCTGTTTGCCGCTAGCGGTACGTTTAGCGGTGATCCTCTCCATTAAGCTCTGGCGAGACGCTAACGATCAGGCTAGTGGTTATAGTTACCATTAACTAACCGCTAGGTCCTCGAATTTGGCAAAATTTTCATCTTTTCTGCACATTGACACTCGCATAAACGTACCACAACAACTAACTAAATCAAACAACATATATACCCAAAATAATAGAAAGAAAAACAAAACAAAAACTAAAAAGAAAGGAAAGAAATACAAACGCTTGGGTTGCCTCACAAGAAGCGCATCTTTTAACGTCGCTTGCTCGACGAGAACTCTAGCTAACTTTTAGCTGGAGGTGGGTCCACAAACTCCACCACTTTACATTCTTGGTTCGTCACCATCCCATCTCGATAGATTTTTACTCTGTGTCCGTTGACTTGAAACGTTGATTCGTTCTTCTCATCGTACAGAGCGACCGCTCCAAAATCGTTATCTCTTTAATTAAAAATGACCCACTCCACCTTGACTTGATCTTACCTGGAAACAACTTCAATCAAGAATTATAGAGCAAAGCTAACTAACCAACCTCTAACTGTTTATCAACAAGTCTATGGTCGTGACATTTCTTCATCATTTTCTTTTGCCTCCATGCGTTATCGTATGACTCGTTTCTGATTTCTTCAAGCTCAGTCAGTTCTAGCTTCCTATACTCGCCCGCTTCATCATAATTCATATTCAGCTTGCGAATGGCCCAACTTACTCTATGCTCTATCTCGACTGGCAAATGAAACGCCTTTCTATAAACGAGCCAGAAAAGGATTATACCAAGTACTATTTTGTATGTTGTTATATAGGCCCACAGTGTGTCAATAAGCTTCATTGACCTGTCTTTTCTATTCGGCCCAACTGCCTTTTTGAGGATGGCCTTCAATTGGCGATTGCTCATTTCAATTTGTCCAGAGGTTTGAGGATGGTATGGAGTACCTACCTTGTGCTGAACCCCACATTTCGTCATCAACTTTTTAAAAGCTCGGTTGCAGAAATGACTTCCTCCATCACTTATAATTATCTTCGGCACTCCAAACCTACTGAAGATGTTCTCTTGTAAGAATCTTAACACTATCTCAGCATTTACCTTGCGCGCGGGAATTTCCTCCACCCACTTGTACACGTAATCGACTCCTATTGGGATGTACTCGAAATCACCGCTTTCGGGAAACAATCCTATGAAATCCATGCCCTAAACATCAAAGATATCCATTACTTGATTAGGCACTAGTTTCATCTCATCCCTCTTACCTATATTTCCGATTCGTTGGCAGTTATCGCATGTCTTATAATACTCGGACGCGTCAGTAAATAAGCTCGGCCAATAAAACCCAGCTTGAAGGACTTTGAATGCCGTCTTTTTAGATTCAAAGTGCCCTCCAAGGTCATGGCAGAAATACAAGATACTTCCTATTTCATCATTAGGGACACATCTTCTGCTCAGTCCATCCTTGCAGCATTTGAAAACGTAAGGATCGTCCCAAAAATAGCTCCTGCACTTATGTAAAATCTCTTCCGTTCTTGGTAGGATAGATGGTTAGGCACAACATTACAAGCGAGATAATTTACTATGTCAGCACACCAAGGGGTAATTAAATTCTCAAGAGCATAAGCATTCTCATATGGGAATATATCGCCAATCATAATATGCTCATTCACATCTTTCTCTACTACCATTCTAGACAAGTGATCGGCGACCATGTTTTCACAACCATGCCTATCTTTAATTTCTACATCAAATTCTTGCAATAGTAAAATCCACTGAATGAGGCGTGGTTTACTTTGAGGTTTCGCAAATAAATGACGCAATGCTGAATGATCAGTGTGAACAATTACTTTTGCTCCTACAATATAAGATCTAAATTTATCCAGCGAAAATACAATAGCTAGAAGTTCTTTTTCAATGGTGGTATAATTATGTTGGGCATCATTCAACATATAACTAGAAAAATATACAACCCTAAGGAATTTATCCACACGTTGCCCTAAAACGGACCCCACAACCTCATTAGACGCATCATACATGATTTCAAATGGTATGGTCTAATCTGGGGCAACAACAACAGGTGCTGATGTAAGATTTTCTTTAAGTTCATTAAATGCATTCATGCAAGCTTCACCAAACACAAAAAGAGTATCTTGAGTCAACAGTTTACACAGCGGACGACTAATATTCAAAAAATCTTTATGAATTTCCTATAAAATCTCGCATGTCCAAGAAAACTCCATACACCTTTAACATCATGAGGGGGAGGAAGAGTTTCAATAACATCAATTTTAGCTTAATCGGCTTCCAACCCCTTTCTAGAAACAACATGACCTAAAACAGTATCATTCTTTACCATAAAATGGGATTTCTCCCAACTACACGTAAGACTCTTCTCAATGTAGTGTTCTAACACCCTAGACAAATTGGATAAACAATTTTCAAAAGACGACCCAAAAATTGAAAAAATCATCCATAAATACCTCGATGAGTTAATCGATAAAATTGTTAAAAATGGATAGCATGCATCTTTGGAATGCTGTTGGGGCGTTGCACAAGTTGAATGGCATCCTCCGGAAGGCAAACGTGCAAAAGGGTCACGTGAAAGTCGTCTTGCTTTGATCCTCCGGGGCTACAGCGACTTGATAATATCCAGAAAGGCCATCCAAGAAGCAATAAAATTCGTGTCCAGCAAGCTTGTCGAGAAGTTTCTCAATGAACGGCAAGGGAAAGTGGTATTTTCGAATGGCTGTGCTTAATTTTCTATAATCGATTCACATGATCCACCAAGTTAACAACCGCATCGGAACTATCTCACCTTTTTCATTTTTGACAATGGTGATGCCTCCTTTCTTTGGAACCACATGCACTGGGCTCACCCATTTGCTGTCGGCGATTGCATAAATAATCCCTTCCTCCTTCAACTTTAAGAACTCTTTCTTGACCACCTCATAAAGTGTTGGAGTCAATCTTCTTTGGTCATCTCTTACCGGCCCTGCATCAGATTCGAGCTCGATTCGGTTCATACAAGTAACGTTACTTATCTCTTTGATGTCGTTGATGCTCCAGCCTATGGCTTCTTTATACTTACTCAACACCAGAATTAGATCCCTTTCCTCATGTTCCGTCAATGCTGGGTATATGATGACGGGTTTCATTTCATTGGGCTCGAGGAAAACGTAATTCAGATGGCTAGGTAGTGGTTTTAACTCCACTTTTGGCTTGAGCTCAGGTGCGCTAGACATCTCGCACAATTCTTCATCAAAATTTTCAAATTCATCAATAATTTTGCCTAAATCAATTCCCAGTACTTCGGCTACTTCCTCCCCACTCAAAAATTACGCATCTTCCTCGATGTGTAACACGTCTAAAATAGTGATTCCTTCAAGTTCATGGACACAAGACACAATCGGGTCAACAAAAGAATAATCATCTCTCATGAACGAAGAGGGAGTATTATGAATATCTTTAAATGAGAACGTCACTGATTCACCCAGAACTAACAAAGTCATTCTCCCTTTATGCACATTGATCAACGTATGGGAGGTAGACATAAACGGCTTGCCTGACAAAATGGTGTGTTCTTTTCCTTCACTTGGCACTTCACCAACATCAAAAATAAAAAAATCAACTGGAATCACAAGCTCACCAACTTGCACTAAAATATCTTCAACAATACCCAAAGTCTGCCTGATCGATCGACCCTCCAATTGGAGTCGCATTGTGGTTGGCTTCATCATCCCAAGATCAAATTCCCTATAAAGCGAATATGACATCAAATTTATCCCGGCACCAAGATCAAGCATTCCTCGCGTTGTTTGATCATTCCCGAAAGAAATAGTGATACAAAAACTCCCGGGATCTTTCTCTTTTAGGGTAAACAGAGTCTTGCAAATTGAACTCACCTCTTTCGTCAACTCCACGTGCTGGGTCGTCGCCAAATCTCTTTCTCTTGAAGTGAAATCTTTGAAAATTTTCACATAAGCGGGCATCGTCTTGATTACATTCAATAGAGGGAGGTTGATATTAACGTTTTTAGCAAATTATAAAATTCCATGAACTTCTTATTCTCTTTAGTCGGTCGTAGGCAACTTGGAAAAGGAATTGTATCGCGAATTATGGTTGTTAACTGCTAGGGCTGCGAAGTCGAGGATTTGATGGGATCGTCGATCGTCGTTGGAGTGGGGAATTGGTTCAAAATTGTCCCCTTAATAGATCCCAGAACATATCAATTCGGTGACTTGTGCATCTTGTCCACTTGTTTAGGAACATCTTCTTTAGGTAGAACTGGCGTTGGAATTGGGGTCACCTCTTCTCTTTCTACCTCATCTTGCTCAAGTATGTCATTATCAATCTTATTTCCACTTCGAAGGACGTGAACGGCTGAGTCCTGCTGAGTTTGACTTGGAAATTTGCCCTTCTCGTTCGTCTTTTTTTCCATAGAAGACGCCATTTGACCCATCATTGTTTCCATATTCTTCATAATCTTAAAGAGGTCATCTACCATTGCAGTAAAGTTATTTAACTGTACATCCTACTGCGCGAGTCCCTCTCGGTTACGAATAGTCTCGGCAACCTCATTTTGTTTCCATTCCAGCAACTGGTCATTCGGTTGCACTGGAGTTGGTGCTTGCCCCTTCGTCAGAAATTTGTTTTTTGGTGGTGGGGGCAAGTACTGTGGGTATGTCTGTGGAGGCATAAACACATGATTCAGATTTCCAGGACAAAAATTAAAATTCGGGTGATCACGCAACCCTGGATTATACGTGTTCGAGTAAGGATTATAATTCTTTGTAAATTTTTGTGCGGGATTAGATGGTTGGTTCTGATAGTTCTATACGGTGTTAACTTCCTCCTCTTTCTCATCATCGAACGTCACTGTGCACACATTCACCAAATGCCTGGGTACTCCACATCGAGCACATATTTCATTTGCTCTTTTCGAAGATGCTAGCTCGGCCTTTAGGGCTGTCATCTCTTTGGCTATTTCTTCAAGACTTTTGTCGCCTTCTTCTTTAGGTACGGAGATTTCATTTACCTTAAGTTTCTGAGGTTGAGAGTTTGTTTTCCTGGATTCTCGCTCATCCTCTCGAATAACTTCTTAGCATCTGAAGCAGTCAAATCCTCAAAATCACCTCCGGAAGCAGTCTCGACTTGGCTCTTGTATGACTATGATAAACCTTCGTAGAAAAATTGATTAAACATACCAAGGGAATTTTTGTGATGTGGTAAAGCTTGTTAAAGTTTCTTGTAGTGCTCCCACGCTTCGTGGAATAACTCCCCATCTTGCTGATCAAAACTAGCAAATTGCCTCCTAAGATGCCCTATCGTCTGAGCTGAATAATATTGTTTCACAAACTTATCACTAATCATATCCCAGTCCGTCAGTGATCTCGGCTCCATATAGAGAATCCAACACTTAGCTTGATCTTTCAGGCAACTCGGGAAACATATCATTTGTAACTCTTCACGATGAAGTCCAAAATCCAAAATTCTACTACATTCGACATAAAACTCCCGCAGAAACGCCAACGGGTCCTCATGAGCAAGACCATGAAATGTCAGAAGGTTGTTAACATGGTGAGGTTTTAACTTGAAGTCTCTGGAAGTTCTTCCCAACACGATAGCGGAACTGTAAGGGACAACCTGGGGGCATGCGAAATCACATTGTCGAGGCTCTGGTGTGTGCCACGGAGCGCGATCTCTTTCATTAGCTCTCACATAATAATCTTTGTTCTCTTCAAAATTATAACGGTCATTCTGGTTGTTCAGCCATTGGTCCACGCGTCCATTTCTGGAAAGGGGTCTTTCGTAATTGTCAGCTCGCTCGTTGGGCCGATTGTCTCTCACTCTCTCTGTCTTCACATCTGTTCTCATTTTGGTTCTCCATATTCTACTGGAGGTCTTCCCAATAAGCTCTTGGTTGTACCGGACCCCCGAAACGAATTGGCTTGCTACCATATTCTCCCCTATTGTGGAGTGGAGGTCGTCTGGGTGGCTCATCATCTATGTTCTCATTATGAACAAAATTCAATCCTCTTGACATTGTTTCAGGAATTTCGTTGCACACAAAATCAGTAGTAATAGATGAATCACAAGCAGGAACAAAAATAGGCTTTAACCTTTTTTGATTGGAACGATGAATGTTGTCAATGAATGGTGCAATCTCAAGTCGAAGTGATCGTCTACCTTGCATGAACTCAACTATATATCAAATGTATCAAATGGCAAAACGTGTCCTAATTTCAATTATACAAATAGCCGAAATAACGGAAAGTAAAACGAACAAATATCTTAAAAACCTTTGCGTTGTTCCCCGGCAACGACGCCAAATTTTTGATTCAGACTTTTTTGTACCTACTTTTATAAATATGCTTGTCAAACATTTAAAGTCCGCTCGCAAGTGTACAAGGACACTTGTAGGTTGGTAAGCTGACTTGAGTAGAATCTCAAGGAACAAGCAATCGGAATCTCGGATGTTTGTTTAATCACAAGTCACACACAAAAATGTATAAATAAGGGGTTTGTTTGATTTTGATTTTATAAACTATGAATTGAAAAGCAAGAGCATTATATAAAACTACTTAACTTGAATTAATTATCTTAGACTATTTAACCAACTAGTGCTTTGAAAAGCATATTCAACCAAGAGCAATGAACTAAGATTTTGTAAATAAAAGAGCAATCAAATAGCATGAACTTCAATTAAATAGCATGAACTAAATTGAAACTCAAATCACCAAACATGAATTAAATAAACTAAATGAAAATGAAAGATTACGAACTATATTATTCAAGAAACTCAAAGTATCAAGCAATAAATAACTCAAGATCCGAAAGTAAAGAACAATTGTCTAAAAGCATAAATTAACAAGAAACTAAACTAGAAAGAAATTAAAAAGTTTAGAGTACTCATTGGAGTTAGAAAAAGCAGTAAGTCGCCAGCTATTACGGAGAAAAGAACGATGATCTTGAGCGAAGAAAAAATCACGAACGAAAGAATGGAGTTTTAGAACTTGTAATCTCGAATCTTCAATCTTGATCTTGAGTCTACATAATGGGTGGTAAAAATGGACTCTCTCTGCGTCTTGTAACCCTCTGAATGTGTAGTGTACCCACGACGGTTTTAAGAAGGGTATTTATAGTTTTCCCAAGACTTGGAGCACAAGTTTCCTAATTAATTGTGAATCTAGGCCCGTTAGCGGTAGCTTAGCGATAAGGGTAACTGCTAACTCTACCGTTAACCTCTCACTGCAACTCTCTGTTCGTCCTTAACAGTCACGCTAGCGGTAGTAACCATTAAACTTTCCGTTAAACTTCTTTGTTGCCTCCTAACAGTTAGGCTAACGGTTCGGTAACCGTTAAGTCTACCGTTAACAAATTCTGGGAACTCTCTGCAACCAATCAATTCAGGCAGTCGATCGACTGGGATCTAGCAGTAACCTAGCGGTGAGTGTGACCGCTAACCTTACCGTTAACTGCTAAAAATTTCTACTTCTTCTCCGAATAGCTCGGCTCCATTTCTCAATCGTCAAACTTCATCTGTTTAGTGCTGAACTCCTCCGGTTACTTAGCTGTATGGGGCAAAACATAGAATAATCACCCATTTTCATCAATTACGATCAAAACACGGTAAAATAAGCTAAAGGTACAAAAATACGAAAATATGCTTAATCTATCCAACTTATATAACAAGTAATAACAAAAACTAACTAAAATACTAACAAAAATAAGGACAAATTCATGTTAATCAATTACTTGGCAGATCAAGATTTTGATAGAGTTCTTACCCTTCATCAAGACTACAAGAGACCAGATTTGATGACGAGGGAAATAGGCCCTACTTGATTACATACAAGATTTCATATGTACTCTCAAATACTCATCATTCAGAAGTATTCTTGAGAATGGAGTTCATAGAAATACCAAGGATCTTTGAAGACGTGGAAAAAGTCGTCTTATCGGATATCATGCAATCTCCAACAATTAGAGAAATCGAAATGAGAATCCAAGATCATCCGGTCCTTAATAAAAGCAAGAATCTAGGAACCAGCCTAAGAACTCAGGCTCTTGAAGTGTTCAAAACTAATGGAGAGTTGAAGTGCCCAGAAGATGAAGAGGTGTAGAAGTGATATTCGACATTACACAGAAAGATAACTACTTGCCTTTAGATGCATTTGACCACTTACAACAACATTCAATAGGAGGCTATCAAGGAGTCCTCAAGATAGAAGTAATTGAAATGGTGATTCAGGGTAGCGTAGAAAGAACTCCTGGACAGCTGAATTTGGGGTTAGAATTTCTCGAGGAGCATAAACCTTGGGAAAGATTGAGACGAAATGGAGTTTACAATAGGTGAAAAAAGATACACAATTAGATGAGAACCAGTCCATTCTGCATATACATTCCATTTAAAATGATATATGAAAAATATCGTGTTTAATATTTTGCAGCCTACATTGATTCTAGCACAGGAATCTGTACAGCTAAACTAGAAGTCTTCCCTAAAGAGATGAAAGAAGAATTATCCCCAGTGGCGAGAAGAGATTTCTCTAAGGGCTCGTTTGGTTTGGTGGATGGGATAGGATAAGGCTGGATAACTTCACTTATCTCGGGTAATCAAGCGTTTGGTATACCAGATTAAAGCCCGGGATAAAAGTCACAGCCCATCCCGGCCCGCGTATTATCCCTCATATATGTGACAATTCAATCCCACTCTACCCCCTCGGATAAATTATCCATTCCTTAGTCCGGAGACCAAATGACCATGATACCCCTACTTTTCAATGATAAAAGTCGAACTTGCCATTTTACACACAATTATATACATATCTACCACCATAAATAGACATCACTCAGAAACCCTAACTTCCCCTAACTTCTGAATCCGAGAGCAGTAAAACAATGGCGATTTACGAGAGCAACTTAAATGATTTTGTGAAAAAAAAAATATTTTCTTTCCTAATAAATAAACAAATCCCCTTCGCACCGGCTAATTTGTAAAACTCAATCGCCTTGAAAATGGCCACAAACTCCTCCCCCGTAGTCATCCCAATTCCCGACCCCCAAATTATCCCTGACATCGTCACCGCAGCTACCGCCACCGCCATCGCCACCGACAACTAGCAATTAACCTTGTCCGCCCCTCCCTCAGACGTACGCACATTCTTCTACGGCATCTTCTTGACCGTGCGCGCTGGCCTCTCTAACCGCCGCCCCATTTTTTTGAATATTTCACTCTTTTCCATTTTATTTCCTATTTCAATATTTTCAATAACACCTTGGCAATTTCAGGAGTTTCGCTGCGGACCGTCGTCATATTGTTTTTGTGTAAGTTTTGTAATTTCGGCATATTTGGGAGTCATAGATTTTTCATTTTATTTTTTTTTTAATTGAATGTTTCTGCGAGTAAATTTGTGGAACCAGATTTTATTTTTATTTTTGGCACGAGTTTTACGGATCTATAAGGGTGTAGAGTGGTGAGAGATTTTGGAGTTATAAATGTATAATCTTGAGAGCAGATATTTTTCTAAGAGATACGGGAGCAGATATTTTACTTAGAGATAATTCCCTACAGACATTTAAAAGATTTATGCAAGAAAACGAGACTAGAAGACTTATTTTCATAACCCCATGTGATCATAAGATTATTGTCAATCGACTAAAAGAGGCATTCCATAGAAAAATGTCAATCAATTTTTACAACAAGCATGGTGATGAAGGAAAACTTTGACACCCAAAAATGAAGGATCGAAGAAGGTATAGAGAAGCAGTTCTCCAACTACGAGCCAAGAGTCTAGGAGGCCGAAAGGAAGAGAGTATAAAACCACAACAGATTGAGTTCCTCAAAGCTAGCCTAGACATAATCTCACAACCATACACCACCATGGAAGAACAAATTTCTAAAGGATGTTAAAAGAAAGATTCAAAATATTATCAATGAATATCCTCTGGCATGATGGGATATGAATGAGCTCAAAGCATCTTTGAAGGTGAAATCTAGAAAATAAAATGATCTTGTTAGAGACATGCCTATTTTAATGAATCAAGAAGATCGAAAGGATATTCAACAAATACTTAAGGAATACATTGACGATAAGTTAATTGAAACATGTGTCTCTCCATATAGCAGACCGGGGTTCCTGGTTCAAAACCATGGAGAAATAAAAAGAGGAAAACCAAGATTAGTTATTAATTATAAGGGAATTAATAACATCTTGGAATTCGATGAGTATTATATTCCAAGCAAAAAACATTTGGTAAATTGCATTAAAAGTGCAAAAATGCTCTCCAAGTTGGATTGCAAGTCTGGGTTTTACCAGATTAAGATGAAAGAAGGAGACAAGAAGTTCAAGGCCTTCTCAACACTACAAGGACACTATATCTGGAATGTTATGCCCTTGGGCCTAGCAAATGTACCCCAGATATATCAAATGAAGATAGATAGTCTCTTTAAAGATTATTTCAGTTTCATGTTCATATACATTGATGATATACTCATCGCATCAAAGAACATGAAGGATCATCTAAAATATTCAGAAACTTTCTTAAATGTTTTCCACAAGGAGGGATTAGTGCTTTTATAAAAGAAGGAAGCAATTGCTACAAGAAAAATCAAGTTCCTTGGGGTAGAAATCGATGTGTCTGGAATCATTCTACAAAATTATATTGTAGAAAATATACAAGGATTTCCAGACACGCTCAAGGACAAAAAGTAACTTCAAAGCTTTCTAGGAGTTGTTGATTTTGCTGGGATGTTTATAAATAACTTGGCACATAACAGGAAGGTGTTTAGTTCCCTACTAAAAAAGAACGCTGATTTCAAATGGAAAAAGGAACACCACAATGAATTAAACATCTTAAGGAGGTTTGCAAATAGCTTCCCAAAATGGTAATTCCGAAAGATGAAGCCGAACGGGTTCTGTACACATATGCCAGTGATTATTGGAGGGGAGCTGTTCTTACGAAAGTGACAACAGAAGGATAAGTGCCATGTAGATATTGCAGTGAACTATTTTCGAATAGTGAAGCAAACCGATGGCATATCAACGAGAAGGAGTTCTTCGCAGTTAGAAATACGTTTATGAAATGACCTTTATTTCTCCTATCCAAGAAGTTCATCTTAAAAATTGATAATTCAAGTGTTAAAACATTTCTAAAGAACAAAATTGAATCTAAACCAGAAAAGGCTAGATTACTTAGATGGAAAGCTAAATGTCAATATTATGATTATAATATTGTCGTTATAAAACCTCATGAAAAAGTTCTTGCAGATTTCTTAATAAGAGATAGAGGGATCGGGAATTGATTCATTTCTCAAAATGGCAAGGCGTCTTAGGGAACACCTGGAAATGCTTTAACGTAAGTTCGATGCATTGACCCTCAATGCAGAGATAGCTGGAATGTTACAATGAGATGATCAGGAAAAAGTTTCTAATGGAATATGAGGTTTTTTATAGGCCAATGAACAATTATAGTTTGTAATGAGAAAGCCACTTTTTCGGGAAACATCTTCAATGGTGTAAAAGGAGACACTTTGATTACAGGGCTCTAGACCTGTAGCATGGGACTCAAGTACCCCTAGAACAAGAGATGAGACAAGATCATCTACGTATGAACTGTCTTAAGCTAAAATCGAAACTTTGGTCTTCGAGTCAACCCATCGCCTCAAGGGTTAATGAGTAAGAGATCGATCTTAGGCCACTGACAGGCAAATCTAAGATCGATACTTACGAGATTTTGAAGACATCTCATTTTCAAATCTATCAACAAAGATGGAAGAAGTTAGTAACCAGGGTGTGGATTAATCCGGCCAGATGTCTTGTAGATGTGTGCGGAAGATACCCCAAAGTGTGGATAATGCCAGAATCACATCCAGAAGACGTTAAATGCTGATATGAATATGGAGCCTTAACATCGGTTCATACAAGATCACCAAGCTTCTCTAAAATATCACAACTTACGAAATAGATACAAGATGTAGTGCACGAGACCTGGGTAAATAACCAACATCTCGCATTGGGTGATATCTTAGAGTTATATCTCTTTAGATCAGTATTAGAGCCAATCGGAAAAAAAATGCATGAACTATTCCATTTCATCAAATTCAGATGACCAGACAGAGAGGCAATAAAAAGAATCAAAGCACTATCATCTGAAGGAGTTACGTTAGTAGCAGCTCTCATGGAGAACAACATATCTACAAGAAGGGCATGGTGTTTTTGAGTCTGTCTCACATAGATGGAAAAAGTCAAGTTCCCATTCAAACTCTTTCAAAATACGGTGAATGGGTCTTTCCTATTAAATACAATGATAGAAAACACAACATGATTCATAGAAAATCTGTTTGAGAAGAAGAGAGATCTTCTGTGGAGTAACAAGCTACTGGGGAGTAAAGAAACTCACTGGAAATATGGCAATATGGCCCCCGTCTGGAGATGGACGGATAAAATCTGCCCGAAATACTCAAATCAGACAAAGTCGGAGTTTGGTACAAGATCCAAACAAAACAAGCCAAGTCTTTAGGGACCACCAAAAACGTGTTTTTCCTAGGGACCGCACAAACTAAAAAATTAAAAGTCCCCCCGATAAAGTGTTTTGCCTTGGGATCATGTGAACTTCGGCTCCCCAAAAAACGTGTTTCTATAAAGAGAAAATCCCACCAACTAGCAGAAAGACAATAATGCAAAATTGACGTAAACAATGACGTCAATAAAATTACAAGAGATGTGAAGTCCGGATTTTAAGTCCGCCATACTTCTATAAATTCAAGATTTGGGGGAAGAAAAAGGCGTATTACATTTTATTTTCTCATAATAATAAAACCTAAAAGTGAGTGTTTTGTGTATAAGAATAAAGAGTGTTGAGTTTGTATTAATGAGTTTAACTATTTTCGAGTGCAAGCCCTCTCTATGAGAGGTTAAAAGTTTATTCTTTTAAGTTTTTAATAAAATAAAACTTTTTCTTCAACTTGTATTCAGTATATTTTAATCTATCTCTGTAAATCAAAGTATCTCGTACACCTGGAGTAGGAAACGAAATAAGGTTGTGCTGATCAGTTGTTGAAGGAGTTGGATAAATTGTACTTCAACTTTCTCGAACGGAAATCAGGCGGTGAGGAACCGTCTGTAAAACAAACTAGGGGTGGTAGTTTTCTAACTGGTGGCGTCGCGACCCATTTAACCTGGGGCTGCTTCGGTCAAAATAGGTATGAAATTATAGAGACATTTTAAATTGACAGTATCATGTTGGCCTGATATGGTCGTATTGGACAACTCTCATTTTCTATAGAATAAAAAAAGGGGCAAGAAAAGGGTGGAATAATCCAAAAAACGGTATCATGGGCCCAAGAAACTATGTTCGGGAGCCTAGAAACCGTGTCTTGGAATCGAGAAAATGTAGTGAGGTTTAGTAAGTGCATATGAGTTATTTTAAATGGCAGAATAACTACAAAATTTGAATTCTAAGAAATGACTACAACTCACTTGGCTAATTGATAAAAGGCTATAAAGTCGGGGACCCAATGATCTCTGAAATTTAGATGAAAACAAATGATTATTATGAAATATAGGATAAAAATACACGGATTAATTATTTAAGCAAATAAAGATTCGTTATGGCCAATATATATATATATATATATATATATATATATATATATATATATATATATATATATATATATATATATATATATATATATATATATATATATATATATATATATATATATATATATATATTTATATATACACACACATAGGGTTGGGTTCCGGTGAGAAAGGGTTCGTGGGTGGAAAATGAGAATAAATCCTAACCATTATATCTAATCTAATACAATGGATTAGATTTAATCAAACAAATTTAAAACCTAAAAAATGCAAGAAACGGGAGCTTTTATACTCATCTGCACTCAAGAACACGCAAATCAATCTCCTGCTCAAATTCATCAAACTCTGCTCGATTCATCTGCTCGATTCATCAAAACATAAAGAACGCAAAGAAACGAGAGCTTTTATACTCATGTGCACGCAAGAACACGCAAATCAATCTCCTGCTCGATTCACCAGGTAATTTATCCTTATAATCAATCATTTTCCTCGAAAAATCAAATTTGTTTCTTCAATCAAAAAATTCAATCCTATTCCTTGCAATCCTGTTCAAAATTAGGGTTGGGCCGGAGTAGTAGAGATCAACATGACAATCCTGTTCGATTTTGGAGGAAATTCCTATTCGATTTTGGTCCCTTACTCGTTTTTTTTTCAATTTTGTGCTTGTTGTCGTCTGATGCAAGCGTGACTTATTTCTGCAAAATTAAGTGTCAGCTTGTGCACGTTAATGTGTTCCATTGTGCACGTCCGTGCAGTAGCAAAATGGTATTTGCACGTGTTATAATTAATAACATATGTGCGTGTTGTTGTCTGATGTGATGTGCTTGTTGTCTGATGCAAGTGTGACTTGTTTGTGCACAATTAAGTGTCTGTTTGTGCAAATTAATGTGTTCGCTTGTGCACTGTCATGCGGTAGCAAATGGTTTTTGCACGTGTTATGATTAACAAATTCTGCGCGTGTTGTCGTCTGATGCAAGTGTGATGTGTTTTTGCACAAGTAAGTATCAGTTTGAGCATATTAATGTGTTCGCTTGTGCATGGTCCTGCAGTAGCAAATGGTTTTTGCACGTGTTATGATTAAAAAAATTTGCGCATGTCATCATCGTCTATTGCAAGTGTGATGTGTTTTTGCACAAGTAAGTATCAGTTTGAGGACATTAATGTGTTCGCTTGTGCATGGTCGTGCAGTAGCAAATGGTTTTTGCACGTGTTATGATTACAAAAATTTGCGCATGTCATCATTGTTTGTTGCAAGTGTGATGTGGTTTGTGCACAAGTAAGTATCAGTTTGTGCACAAGTAAGTGTCATTATGTGCACAGTAATGTGTTCACTTTTGCACGATCGTGCAGTAGCTATGATGTTTGCACATGTTATAATTAAGAAATCTTGTGCGTGTTGTCGTCTGATTTTGTTGTAGTGGATGCAAGTGTGATGTGATTTGTGCACAAGTAATTGTTAGTATGTGCACAGCAATGTGTTCACTTGTGCACGATCGTGCAGTGGCAATGGTGTTTGCACATGTTATGATTAAAAAGTCTTGTGCGTATTATCGTCTGATGTCATTGTCGTCTGATGCAAGTGTGATGTGATCTGTGAACAAGTAGGTATCAGTGTGTGCACAGTAATGTGTTCACTTGTGCACGATCATGCAGTAGTTATGGTGTTTTGCACATGTTATGAAGTTTTAAATTATTTTTCTATCGCGGTATCTGTGGCGTGTACTGTTTTGTGCACTGGTTCAATGAGAGATTTCGAAGGTGATGTTGAATGTTCTTCCCATAATTGTGAGCCTATTCGACAAACTATGGTGATGACACCTAGCTCTACAAAATATTGGGTTCCGATATGTGAAGATGCCATTAAACCTTATATTAGCCAGAAATTCAAAAGCTTGGATGACGCTATACTGTTTTACAAGTCTTATGTATCGGTGGTTGGTTTTGATGTCCGTCGTAGCAAAAAAATAATATCGGGTGATAATGTAATTATTTGGAAGTATCTACTATGGTTCTTGCACATTTATGTTTCAATATGTGCACAATAATGCATTAAATTGTGCACAATGTGTGCAATGTAGTTTAACATTCCTATGTCAGATGTCATTTCAGTTAATGTAGGTGTAATGTGGTTTGTGCACAATTGTGCATTGAGATATACACAATTGTGACACTGATAATGTACAATAGTGAATGACAAAATGCACAATTGTCACTACTTGAATTATTTTTTTTGTCATAATGTTATAATATTATTTATGATTTATTTGATATCAATTATTATTGTAATAATCACTTAGTAGCACATTATAATTTGCAGGTGGACAAAAATGGTCCAATTCATCAAGACCCACCCCTTAATTTCATTTTTATTAATTTATCAAACAGTTTCATAATTTGAGGGAGTGTTTTTTGATAAGGCGAATGGTTTTTTGACATATGATTTTTATATCAATGTTTTTATACTTACTGTGATTGTTGTATCTAGTTCTTGGAGTGTTTAAATTGTTCACATTTTACTATTTTTATACTTACTATTTTGACATATGATTTTTATATCAATGTTGTGAAATGTCACATGCACAATAATGCATTAATTTATGCACAATTATGAAGTAAGATACGCACAACCAAAAATAAAGATGCGAAATTATTATTCAATTAAAGTTATGCCAGGAACATTATTCAAAAATTAAAGATGAAAACACAACTTCTCCATCAAATATGCATAAAATCAAGTACAAAACTTATCCATGCTACCAAAAATCATTCACCAGGTTTGTGCAACTAAGGGGACAACATACGGCCTAATTGTCAATTCAAACAAAACATTATATAACAATATTGAAGTAATGATATTTTAAAAACAAAATCATTACAAAACCCAACAACTCCAAATTAAGTCAAATTAGAATACCAATTCTTACATTAATTCAAACCAGAACATTAGAATTGATAAGTATTTTCAAATTAAAAACCTAACTCAAGGGAATAGTCTGCCACGTGCAAATTATTTTGTCAAATCAACCTTCCGTTCATGTTTTCCTGCCTTGTAAATTGAGGGACACTCCTTCGCGATTTGTACGTTTACATTTTTCAGCTTGTTTTGTCTCTCCGCATACCAAGGAGTGGCAATACTTCTCCGGATACAATTTTTTTTATTTCATACCTTAATTCTTCTTTAGATGCAGATGCAGAGTTTGACTCATCGTCATATGGTTTTTTTATTATGCGACTGATGTTTAAGATCATACATCATTCTACGTGCTTAGGGTGATTGCACCTGCAGATTATATTTCACACGCTCATGAATGAGAAAACAATAACTACAATGATCAATTCAATATTATTAAACACATACATTTCTTAATATCGCCAATTTTAAAAGACAACCAAACATTACACAATGTAATAAACATGCACAACAATATACATGCTTCTGCACATTACATATATTCCACATGCACATTAATAACTACACATCTGTAACTGTACAAAAATCCTGACATGCACATAATGTACTGATTCTACTCCCAAATAAATAACATCAAACACCTCATAGCTGAATAAAAGTTTTATCTTCTCAACATTACACAAAATAATAGATGAAGATGATATAGTAAGAACTTTGATCGTTTACAGACTCTTTATTATTTTTTTTTATATCAAGTAAACATTATTCGCGTGTGATCTCAAATATAAATTTGAAGACAAAATGCTTAATTTAATAAATATGGAAACACATACAAAGACGAATGTTTCTTTGACACCAATCTCAGTTATAAAAGACAATAATTTTCACATTAATATCCATTATTTTGCCTAGTCTATATGCACATCCCGTTTCATTATCATTATCATTTTCATATACAAATCCACTCAAATGAAAAAAAAATAAAAAAAATCATTCTAGTTTTTTCTGACAAATCCCACTGTTTATATAATTAACACTGCATCCACCAAATCTGCACACATTTTAGTGTGAGTAGGATAATTAAAAAAAATAGAACTTACATGGCTTAAACTGCACATTAATATATATTATTTTGCATATTAAGACATATTATTTTGAAAATTAATTTTCAACTGCTTACACAAATAATTAAACACATGACAAACTGAGAATGAGATATGAATTGTTCCTTCCTCAGTTTACACAAAAAGAAAATTATGGATAAATTTAAAATAACATTTACACACTAAAAGTTGGAAAAATATTCAAGATACGTCATATGTAATAACATAATAAAATATTTGTCATTAATGGAATAAATTAGACCTACGGAACATTAGCATATCCTGTATTATTGACTACACTCCCAACATTTGTCACAGGTTGTCAAGTATATCAAAATGCTTGGCATTAAGGAAAAACATATGACACCGAAATTATTTTCTTGGTGTATGAGAAACAAAATACTGCACAATTAAAAAATACATATACTTGTCAAAAACTAGTTCTAGATATTTTGTATTGATAATGAATGATGAATAAAATTCCAATGATATGATTTTGGTTTTAAAGGTATTAATCCCTCTCGAATCCGTGTCCAAGCGCTGTGCAAACCTCTGAGATTTTGTATTTTCATTACCCACTCAAAAATAGTTGCGAAACTCCAAGCCCCAAAACCAAACAAGATAAGAATATAAGGTATAAACCCCAAAACCAAATATTCATAGAACGATTGAAAAAAAAGCAATCTTTTCTTATATGATAATCATATTTAAGCATCAAAAACACATACTATCAGAATTACAATTGCATATTACCAAAATTCACAAGGACTAACAGTGGAAATTTCAATACCAAGAGGTGAAATTTCATGCATTCATATCCTCTGCGCAATATGTGAATATTTGAATTTTATTTTATTTTTTGGGAAAACCTTAATGTTCAAAACCATATAAAACTTTAAATCTCAAAAACTCAAAATTCAAGATCCGCAATGATAGATTGATTCTCGAAAATATACTGTAATTTTTTTTTTGTTGTGCATGTTTGATAGATTGATTCTCGAAACCATATACTGTATATTGTTGTGCATGTTTGATTCTCGAAACATATACTGTAAACATATACTGTTATTTTTTTTTGGCAATTTACAGTATATGTTTCGAGAATCAATCTATCATTTCGGATTTTGAATTTTGAGTTTTTAAGATTTAAAGTTTTATATTGTTTTGAACATTAAGGTTTTCTTAAAAAATAAAATAAAATTCAAATATTCACATATTGCGCAGAGGATATGAATGCATGAAATTTCACCTCTTGGTATTGAAATTTCCACTGTTAGTCCTTGTGAATTTTGTTAATATGCAATTGTAATTCTGATAGTATGTGTTTTTGATGCTTAAATATGATTATCATATAAGAAAAGATTGCTTTTTTTCAATCGTTCTATGAATATTTGGTTTTGGGGTTTATAGCTTAGATTCTTATCTTGTTTGGTTTGGGGGCTTGGAGTTTCGCCATTGAGCATCTGCTGTCTTTTTTAAGCAGCCAATCTTTTCTTTTTTCGGTATGCCGCTCTATTTTTGAGTGGGTAATGAAAATACAAAATCTCAGAGTTTTGCACAGCGCTTGGACACGGATTCGAGAGGGATTAATACCTTTAAAACCAAAATCATATCATTGGAATTTTATTCATCATTCATTATCAATACAAAATATCTAGAACTAGTTTTTGACAAGTATATGTATTTTTTTATTGTGCAGTATTTTGTTTCTCATACACCCAAATAATTTCGGTGTCATATGTTTTTCCTTAATGCCAAGCATTTTGATATACTTGACAACCTGTGACAAATGTTGGGAGTGTAGTCAATAATACAGGATATGCTATTGTTCCGTAGGTCTAATTCATTCCATTAATGACAAATATTTTATTATYTTATTACATATGARGTATCTTGAATATTTTTCCWACTTTTAGRGTGTAAATGTTATTTTAAATTTATCCATAWTTTTCTTTTTGTGTAAACTGAGGAAGGAACAATTCATATCTCATTCTRAGTTTGTCATGTMTTTAATTATTTGTGTAAGCAGTTAAACATTAATTTGCAAAATAATATGTCTTAATATGCAAAATAATATATATTAATGTGCAGTTTAAGCCATGTAAATTCTGTTTTTTTCTTATTATCCTACTCACACTAAAATGTGCAGATTTGGTAGATGCAGTGTTAATTATATAAACAGTGGGATTTGTCAGAAAAAACTAGAATGATTTTTTTTTTTTTTTTTTTTGCATTTGAGTGGATTTGTATATTAAAATGATAATGATAATGAAATGGGATGTGCATATAGACTAGGCAAAATAATGGATATTAATGTGAAAATTATTGTCTTTTATAACTGAGGTTGGTGTCAAAGAAACATTCGTCTTTGTATGTGTTTCCATATTTATCAAATGAAGCATTTTGTCTTCAAATTTATATTTGAGATCACACGCGAATAATGTTTACTTGAAATAAGAAATAATAATAAAGAGTCTGTAAATGATCAAAGTTCTTACTATATATCATCTTCATCTATTAGTTTGTGAAATTTTGAGAAGATAAAACTTTTATTTAGCTATGAGGTGTTTGATGTTATTTATTTGGGAGTAGAATCAATACTGTTAAATTTGAAGGTCTATGGTTATAAAAATAAGTCTCAGTTTTATGATGTTGTTATCAATGTTAACCATCACTGACTACCAACATCAACCAGAGTTAAAATAAAAATATGCAGCGGAAATAAAACTTAAGAACACAGTAAATTAAATTCAGTTCACAAGTAAAAGTACTTGTGAACTAGGGTGTACAAACCCGAAAACTATATTACTTTCTTGTTCACGATCAATACAAAAATATAAAGTAATATATGAAAACTAAAATATCAAAAACTTGATACTAAATACTTGTCGCCGTGATAATAAGATCTTCTCCGTTGGTTACGCAACTTCTAAGAACTTCTTTATCTGGAACAATAGCTCCAAGTAGCTATCTTGCTTGTGTTCTTCCTTGATGCTTTGTGTCGCTCGTTCCTTGCTTTCCGTGCGTCTCTTTGTTGTGGCCTCAAGTCTCGTGGCAAAGCTTGTGATTATCTTCTCCGTTTGTTACACAACTTCGAAGATCTCCTTGATTTGGATCGTTGCCACAAGTCTTTTACTTGCTCGTGTTCCTCTTTGCTTGCGTCGTCTTGCTCTTTCTGCGTCCTTCTCAAAAAAAATCGTGTGTCAAGATAATCGAAGGTCTCCTCTTCTCTTGGCTTTGTCTTGTCTTAAATTGACAAGAGTCCTAAAGTCCTAAACTTGGTAGACAAGTTAAACAAGTCCTAAATAAAATCTAGGAAACTAAATAAAATCTTAGACACAATCTAGGAAACAAGTTTAGAGTCCTAATTCTAGTTCCTAATATACTTTGGGCCCAAGAAAGTCAAATAACTAAATAAGAAATTAATCCCAAGAATAAAATCCCCAACAATCTCCCCCTTTTGCCTTTTTGGATAAAATACCCAAGACGCATGAAAGTGATCAAAGACTAACAAATCCCCCCGAATTAGAAACTCCCCCAACATTAGAAACTCCCCCTAAATGAAGTGAAATAAAAACGAACCACATTCACAGCAGCGTCTTCACATTCTTCTCCCCCTTTTTGTTCTGAAAGCAAAAGGACTTCAACAAACGAGTCGCGAAGCGCCTGGTGCTGTGCAACCTAGTTATCAAACATAGTAATTTGGGCTCGAAAAAACAGAGCAGAAAAATGAACCATGTTGGTAATGATGTTGGGTATACCAGAACCAACATCAGACATGACACCAGCTCGAAGAGGCGCCTGGGTGCCTAAAGAAGGCAATCAGATTCCGCTTCACGAAAACATCAATGGGGATTTTGGCGCTCAGAAATCAGACCTCGATTTTGAAATCCCAAGAACAGCTCCTCAGCTTCACTCGCCAAGAACCTCGTGGAGATTGGTTCCATGTCTTCAATCTCGACGACTTGAGATGGAGCCTCTTCAGAGCTAGCAGAGTGGTTGGAGACAAATGTTGACATCAGTGCACTGGTAGATGGAACATTGTCAAAATCGAAGCTTGGAGAAGAGGCAGGATTGTCTGCAGGTGATTTTGGTTCGGTGACAAAACACCAGAACCAACATGGGCTGACACAGCAGATTTGGACTTCTTCTTTCTCTCTTTGGGTGGGATTTTCTTATTATCTAGACGCACAGCCTGTTTTCGGAGCTTTGCTGGGTGATGGTGAATTCGACATTCTGCAAGAGAATTAGAAACAAACACAAAATCGAGTGTCGTATGCAGTAAAATTAAGAGAAAGGAAAAGTAAAAAATCTTAACTTGTCAATTTGGGTAAAGATGACTGGATTAGGGAAGGGAACGGGTAATAAAGAATAAACTGAATAAATAACCCCCCACTACAAATTTTAAAACCCAATTTTTTCTTTCTTAAAATAAGACACACGGTCTCTATGCTTAAATAGCCCACTATCTCTTAATTGGAGAATAAAAATCACAAATTCCAACTACAAATTAAAACCGAGATAGAGATAGGTTTTTATAAACCATCACCATAGTTGAACAAAGCCTTTGCAAAGCAAATTTTCACTCACCAAATCAATATCTTTATTACCTGTCCAACCATCCAATTACAGCTCCACTGAAACACGCGGTTAGCAAGATTCAAAACAAGATCAAGAGAATTCAAGATAGACACGAACACAAACAACAGAGCGCACAACAAGGAGGCATCTTCTCAAAGTATGAATGTCCTAATTGATGCCTAAAAAGATGACCTGAAAAAGTTTACGGTTTTAGTGACTCGATCAGTACTGCTTTTTATTACTGACAACATTATAACCAACATTGCCTCAGGCAAAGTCAATGGAGACTTACCCCTTAACCCAAGTTAATGACTACGTTAAAATCACTCAAGAAGGTGAAATTTAAAGATTGGATAAATTTGTATCCAGATTTACTTCATCTTTTTAAAGATTTGAAGAGAAATAGCTTATCTTCAGCAATTGCTGTTAACACCTCTTGTTTTTGGACCTGGGATAAAACCAGTTTCTGCGGGCAAACTCCACAATCACCTAATTGAAGAGGTTAGTCTTTTTGTCATCACTTTTATTGAAATACAAGACCTTATCGCACTTTCAACCAGACTCAATGCATTTGGATTATGTATGAAAAGAAAAATAAAAATGCATTCAAAATTATACAGATGTTGTGACTGATGTTGATATTGAGTGTCACAATATCACAAACCAACATTGGCTTAGACAATGCACATACCGAGATCTCTTCTCAAATGAGAGAAGGTCTCGAAATCTAATGCCTTTGTGAAGATGTCAGCAAGCTGATTGTCTGTCCCTATATGCTCAAGGCTAACTATATTCCTCTCAACCAAGTCTCGAATAAAGTGGTACCTTATGTCAATGTGTTTGATTCGAGAATGTTGGACTGGATATTTCGAGATATCAATGGCACTGGAATTATCACAGAGCACAGTCAATGTTATTCTATGTAGATCGTAGTCCTCTATCATTTGGTTCATCCACAATAACTGTGTACAAGCACTTCCAACTGCAATATACTCGGCTTTAAGAGCATCCTCTACTCGCTTGGGCTCTATTTTAGAAAAAGACAAAGATTCTCGAGTTTTAGAACAATTAGTAAACAAGCAAACAAATCTTACCATCTCTTTGAAATTTATTTGTCGC
Organism: Phtheirospermum japonicum; assembly: GCA_014905375.1. Lineage (NCBI taxonomy): Eukaryota > Viridiplantae > Streptophyta > Magnoliopsida > Lamiales > Orobanchaceae > Phtheirospermum > Phtheirospermum japonicum. The sequence goes on along the minus strand of BMAC01000060.1, from coordinate 1,405,597 downwards.
TTTCTTGTAGTTCTTTCATTGAGATCTCCAATAATTTGGCTCATATGATGATTCTTCTGAATTCTTGAGGGAATTTTTCTCTGATGTAAGTCAATGGGTTCAGCTGGATTTTCCACACTTGGATCAGAATTTGATTCTGCGGTGGCTTGAGTTGATGTTGGTTCTGATGTTGTGTTCCCAAAACCAACAATGGTACCAACATCACTGAATTCCCTGGTTTCAGCACCTGCATCTATGTTTTCAATACCTGGACTTTCATCTACAGGAAGTGTAATATTATCTTGAGGATTTTGATCATAAACCAGATCATTATCCTCGGTAGGCTTAACTCCACTTGACATATCATCGAACTTGACATTGACTGACTCAGACATGCTACGAGTTCTAAGATTAAACAATCTATATGCATGATTATTTCGAGAGTATCCCATGAAAACACATTTATCACTCTTTGAGTCAAGTTTTGCAAGATGATTTCTTTCATTTAGCACATAACAAATGCACCTAAAAATATGAAAATAACTCAAATTTGGCTTTTTTTCCATTAATAATTCATAGGGAGTAACACAAGGCCCTGGTCGAAAATACACCCTATTAATTATATGGCATGCAGTGTTCATTGCTTCTGCCCAAAAACGTTTAGCAACCCCATTTGAAATAAGCATAGTCCTAGTCATTTTTATGAGAGATCTATTTTTGCATTCGACTCTCCTATTTTGCTGGGGGGTGATGGGTGAAGAAAACTCAGGAGTTATACCAACTTTGGAATAATAGTTTGAAAAAAATGAATTCTCAAATTCTTTTCCATGATCAGACCTAATCCTACCAATATTCACACCAAATTGCACACAAAACCTTTTTGCAAGTTTTTTAAATATTTCAAAAGCCTCAAATTTTTCTTTTAAAAATTCTACCCAAGTAAAATGAGAAAAAGCATCTAATATCACAAGAAAATACCTTTTATCACCAACCCTCTCAACTTCAAGTGGTCCCAAAAGGTCCATATGAAAGAGTTCGAAACAATATGAGGTAGTGAGACTTTGTACTATTGGATGTGGCACCCTGACCTGCTTTCCTTTCTGGCACGCCTCGCAAACAGGAACAATTTTAGTGTTGAGCTTAGGTAGTCCGATCACAGCATCCTTCTTGACTAATCTCTCCATCATCTTGTAATTGACATGTCCGAACTTTTGATGCCACACCTCGGCATCACTCAATTGAGACAGCTTGCAGAACACATCACCATTGATTTGATAGCAATTATCTGAGGTCCTCTGACCAATGAGAATACATGCATTGCCTTCGTCATAAACTTCGCATCTTTCATGAGTGAACTTGACATTGAAACCACCATCGCACAGTTGGCTAATACTTATCAAGTTCAACGTTAAACCTTTAACCAGCAACACGTTCTCAAGCTTTGTAATACCAGGTACATGAAGGGTTCCTTGGCCAATGATTTGGCCATTTACACCATACTTAATCTTTCCTCCTTGAAACTTGACAATACTCGAGAGGAGATCTTCCGATCCGGTCATGTGCTTAGAGCATCCACTATCAAAGTACTAGGCTCCAGGGACGTGGGATTTCAGGGAGGTACAGATCATGTTGCACTTGATATCATTTTCTTGACCCAAACCTTTTTGAACCTGGTGTTGGTTTTCAGGAAACCAACATTGGATTCAGCAGTCAGTTTCGACCTTTTAAAATGATTTTTCTTGCCAACAAGCTTCCAATAGTATGGTCGTATGTGACCTGGTTCACCACAATGATGACACGCGTATTATCTTCTTCTCCTCTTGTGGCGTTTGGTCAACTTCACCTTTTGACTTGAAATTGGCTTTTGAACATGCTTGTATCCAATCCCGTGTTTCGAAGAATCCGGGATACTCGATTCCATAATTTTATCCAGTTTGGTCTTGCCCTTGTTGAGGTTTGTGAGGGTTTATTGGACCCTCTTCAATTCGGTCTTTACTCATTCTAGCTCATCATCCTTTTTGGTGAGTGATGAATCTAATCGTACAATTATATTAAGTTGATCATCCTTTTCCTTAGTCAATTTATCCATCTCGATTGTAAGATCCTTGACTTTGAGTACATGTTTTCCCCAACTAGCATATAATTGTTCATACTCAATGCTCAGCTTCTCGTACTCGTCAAGAGATTCATCAACCTCATCGTCATCTTCAATATACTCTATAGCAATCAAGCTCTTCTTCCTCAGAGTATCCATAGTACCTAGACAAATAAGGATCATTATTTAAAAAGGTTAAGTAACCCGCTCTAGATGCCAATTGTAAAATTTGAAGGTGTATGGTTTTGAAAGTAAGTTTTAGTTTTATGATATTGTTATCAATGTTAACCAACACTGACTACCAACATCAACCAGAGTTAAAATAAAAATATGCAGCGGAAATAAAACTTAAGAACACAGCAAATTAAATTCAGTTCACAAGTAAAAGTACTTGTAAACTTGGGTGTACAAACCTGAAAATTATATTACTTTCTTGTTCACGATCAATACAAAAATATGAAGTAATATATGAAAACTAAAATATCAAAAACTTGATACTAAATACTTGTCTCCGTGATAATAAGATCTTCTCCGTTGGTTACGCAACTTCGAAGAACTTCTTGATATGGAACAATGGCTCCAAGTATCTATCTTGCTTGTGTTCTTCCTTGATGCTTTGCGCCGCTCGTTCCTTGCTTTTCCGTGCGTCTCTTGGTTGTGGCCTCAAGTATAGTGGCAAAACTTGTGATGATCTTCTCCATTGGTTAAGCAACTTCGAAGATCTCCTTGATTTGGATCGTTGCCACAAGTCTTTTACTTGTTCGTGTTCTTCTTTGCTTGCGTCGTCTTGCTCTTGCTGCGTCCTTCTCAAAAAACAAAGAAATGGGAGCTTTTATACTCATGTGCACGCAAGGAACACGCAAATCAATCTCCTGCTCGATTCACCAGGTAATTTATCCGTATAATCAATCATTTTCCTCGAAAAATCAGATTTGTTCCTTCAATCGAAAAATTCAATCTTGTTCCTTTCAATCCTGTTCGAAATTAGGGTTGGGCCGGAGTAGTAGAGATCAACATGACAATCCTGTTCGATTTTGGAGGAAATTCCTATTCGATTTTGGTCCCTTACTCGTTTTTTTTTTCAATTTTGTGCTTGTTGTCGTCTGATGTGATATGCTTCTTGTCTGATGCAAGCGTGACTTGTTTCTGCACAATTAAGTGTCAGCTTGTGCACGTTAATGTGTTCCATTGTGCACGTCCGTGCAGTAGCAAAATGGTATTTGCACGTGTTATAATTAAAAACATATGTGCGTGTTGTTGTCTGATGTGATGTGCTTGTTGTCTGATGAAAGTGTGACTTGTTTGTGCACAATTAAGTGTCAGTTTGTGCAAATTAATGTGTTCGCTTGTGCACTGTCATGCGGTAGCAAATGATATTTGCACGTGTAATGATTGACAAATTCTGCGCGTGTTGGTGTTTGATTTAGTTGTCGTCTGATGCAAACGTGATGTATTTTTTCACAAGTGTATCAGTTTGAGCACATTAATGTGTTCGCTTGTGCATGGTCGTGCAGTAGCAAATGGTTTTGCACGTCTTATGATTAAAAAATTTGCGCATGTCGTTGTCGTCCTGTTGCAAGTGTGATGTGTTTGTGCACAAGTAAGTATCAATTTGAGGCACATTAATGTGTTCGCTTGTGCATGGTCGTGCAATAGCAAAATGGTTTTTTGCACGTGTTATGATTAAAAATAATTGCGCATGTCGTCATCGTTTGTTGCAAGTGTGATTCGGTTTGTGCACAAGTAAGTATCAGTTTGTGTGCACAAGTGTCAGTATGTGCACAGTAATGTGTTCATTTGTGCACGATCGTGCAGTAGATATGATGTTTGCACATGTTATAATTAAGAAATCTTGTGCGTGTTGTCGTCTGATGTTGTTGTAGTGGATGCAAGTGTGATGTGATTTGTGCACAAGTAATTGTTAGTATGTGCACAGCAATGTGTTTCACTTGTGCACGATCGTGCAGTGGCAATGGTGTTTGCACATGTTATGATTAAAAAGTCTTGTGCGTATTGTCGTCTGATGTCGTTGTCTTCTGATGCAAGTGTGATGTAATCTGTGCACAAGTAGGTATCAGTGTGTGCACAGTAATGTGTTCACTTGTCCACGATCATGCAGTAGTTATGGTGTTTTACACATGTTATGAAGTTTTAAATTATTTTTCTGTCACGTTATCTGTGGCGTGTACTGTTTTGTGCACTGATTCAATGAGAGATTTCGCAGG
>BMAC01000060.1:1369808-1389698 GCA_014905375.1 Phtheirospermum japonicum | reverse complement strand
AAAAAAAAATCAACAATAAAACAAATTACATCTGCAAACTGCAAAACTTACCAAATGTATATGCAGTTGGATACATAGACCTCTCCGAAGCAGATAAACCAGCATTCTTGTAAACAATCGTCTTATCATTGATACATTCCCAATCTGAAACATCATTCCTCATAATCTCCTTCTCATTCAAAGGCCGTAACCTCACCGACACATAGATCCTTTCATCATACTCCTCACCACTCTCCATTTTCACAAACCCAAAACTCTTGATAATTACAGAATCACCCAAATTCTTGAAAGGAGAAAATTCACAAAACTACAAAAGAATGAGTGACTATTTTGGTGCACCCAATGATGATCATCTCTAAGAAAAACAGAGTAATGTGTGGGAGAGTTCAGTCAATGGAAGTATATTATAAATCCCAAAATCATATTTTTGTGGTCACCCATTTTGTCTCATGCAATTAATGAGGAATTCTTGCAATTTATTTTTTTTCTTTGCAGAAAAGGGCCATGTGGTCCATATCTAACAGGACTGTTCAAAATGTCTCGATCCTTATGAATGTTTCCTAAGTTAGGGGTTTGGAAACTTAAAATAATAATCTGGGGGATTAGGTTTCATGCTTAAGAAACAATAATTTCTTTACCTGAAAAATAAAATTAGTAAAGAATGTGAATGATGATTGTTACCGAGAAAAATTCTTTTGAACACAATTTCTCTGCTTTTTTTCTCCCCTCTGTCAAATGGTATTTCAAATAGAGGTAGACAACAGATAAATTTTTATTTGGTAAGTTTTTGGATTAATTTGAAATTAAAGTCGGTGCCTTTTCTTTTTCAGTGAGCTCCATGATCCATGATAATTAAAGTTATGAAATAAGGGCCCGAATCCCTATTTATAAGATTATTTAGATTGTCCATCAACTAAGAGGATTCATTTTTAAGATGGGATTAAATAAATCTCCTAATTATACTCAGTTTTTATAATAAGGAAATATTCTCTTATAAGGATTCTTGTTTTCCATAATTCCATAATAATCGTACAACCTTATTATTTCCATGTTATCTACCTTCCGGAGGCCTATAACCATATACCATAGTCCATATCAGGCCACTAGAGCCCAATATTCCAATAATCACATAGCTCGGCTTTCAATACCGAGCTAATATAACACAATTTATCTCATAAGAGCTCGCCACCTCCATATAAGAGCTCGCCACAGTCATATAAGAGTTTGTCACTCCTACACATAGCTCACTCTCCTATAGAAATGCTCGCCTCTCCTAAAGAAGAGGTCAATTCACAGAACTAAACCCTTATGCACACCGACCTAGATATTTGATGTCGTATCAGCTAGTCCCCCATATTCTGGCTGATTGAGGTACAAAATCAGGTAGAATATAAAAATAAAGATTTCTGAACGTGATCACCTTTATACTCCTACTTTCACCAATTTACACATTACTTATAAAAAACTACTTATTCTTGAAACCATATTTTAACAATAACCATAACCACATACCATTTATCCGACCTAAAATAGTTCGGCCAAAAAACCATTTGTCCGAACTAAAACAGGAAATCATTTAGCTGACCTAAAGTATCTCGACCAAAAAACTATTGCATACCCTAACCATAAACCACTTATTCATAAAAACACACATATATTTGGATCATGTAACCATGGAGCAATCATCGACCTAAAACAGGCCGGTCAAAACTTCAATCATAAAAATATCTATTTAAGCATCGCCTAATAACTATAAAACTTGTTAGCCATGAACCCTCCCATAAGACCAGAACACCATAATACATACCGACCACATAACATATCCATGAATTCTCTGCCAATATATATAAGCGTCAACTTATTGAAGCTTATCATAAGATTAATATTGACCTGACGTAAGTCAGTCAAAATAAACCATTGCACATCAAACCAGGTAAAACCATATAAAACTACATAGAACTGAGAAAACCACTAAATCCCCCAGTTTTAAATAAGTTGAGCAAAATAAAACAACTAGGCCAGATCAACGCATAATCTGAATATACCAATCAAATATAAGCAAACACATTCACGTAGACACTCAACCAAACAACTCAAAGAATATGTTAATCAAACATATTCACATGGACATTTACTCAAAACAGCAGAGATTATGTTAATCAAACACATTCTCATAAACACTTAACCAATATCAAGGAATGTGTTAATCAAACATATTCATATAGACATTGAACAAAACAGCAAAAAATATGTTAATCAAACATGTTCATCGCAAATTAAATCAATTGTTGCCCTTTTCCCATAACCATAAAAACCATATCCATAAAACATAAACCATCGCCGACCTAATAAAAGCGTCAGCCCATAACCATAAAAACCATACCCATAAACCATAAACCATCGTCGACCTAATAATAGCGTTGGCGCATAACCATAAAAAACCATACCCATAAACCATCGCCGACCTAATAAAAGCGTCAGCCCATAACCATAAAAACCATACCCATATATCATTCACCATCGCTGACCTAATAAAAGCGTCAGCCCATTTGGTAACCATACAACCATATCATACATTAATACAACCTAAGCCAAACTCGCGACCAGACCATAACCATTCAAATCGGACCATAGACCATAACCATTTAGACCGAAATGAGCTATATAAAATCAAGTAGATCCTATCAATAAAATGACTCATATAAGCTAAATAAATCAAATTAACCATACAAAATGATCCATATCAAGCCAAACAAACCAAACGAAATAAATAAATCACATAAATAAACCAACTTAAATCATATAAGCCATATTAGACCAATAACAACTATAAAAGAACACGAGAATACCGATAGAAATTATAGACAGAATACAACCCGTCCGCAAAGTCCGGTCTTACCAACAGCTTCACTAACGACAAGAATTACCGACGGACATAGTCCCTCGGTGAGTGTCCGTCAGCAAGTTCTCAGGAAGTCGGCGGTAGTTTATCCCGCCCAATATGCCAACGAAAATCTCCCGTCGGCAATGTTAAAAAAAATCAGATTTGTATTTGCCGATGGAAATATAACCGTCAGCAATTTATAAAAATCATATTTATATTTGCCGATGGAAATTTTGCCGTCAGCAACGCCGAATTTTATTTACCGACGGATTTTTCCATCGAGAATGCAAGATTTTTTTACTGTCGGATTTACCGACGAAAATTTTTCCGTCGGTAAACTTCATAAAACATCAGCACAGCCTACTCTCTAATTCATTCGCGACAGAACACCAAAATGCAAAAGAAACAAATCGACAGAGCACACGCCGGAGAGCCGGAGAAAGGGAGAAGGGAGTACACGCCAAAGCACCGTCACGGTGTCACCGTCACATATTAAGGTATGTTAGCCTTTTAATTAAAATTTAATGTTATTTTTTAATTTAGGATATTAATTTTATTTGATTTTAGGAATTAGGTATTGATAAATTTAATTGGGGATTCAATTTAGGAATTTAGGATTGATTTAAGAAATTGTGAATGAATTTAGGTTTAGGGTATATTTGTGCAATTAGGGTTTATTTTAGAGTTTAATTTATAATTATTTATAAATTTGATTCGATTATAAACATTTGTATATAACTATGGCAAATTAGGTCGCTAGTATTCATTTAGTGTTAATTTATGCAATTAGGGTTTAATTTATGATATAAATTTGAATTAAATTAGGGCTAGGTAGGGTTTGATTTGTAGTTAGTGTTCAATTGTCAATTATGTAATTATCTATAAAGTGTATGTGATTGTGGTTTTTAAATGTCGTGATGATCGGTTTTGTTAATGTATGTTATTAATTTTTATTATATATACATTATGATTGATTGATGTTGTGATTGGTTGGATAAACGTCGGTGATGACGTGGTGTACGGCGTCGGCCGGGAGGTTTCATCCCTCCAATAACAGTTTTCAAAATTGTTTTAAAAAATGATGGTGATTTTAAAAAGTTTTAAATTGTTGGGGATGGTGGTTTTGAAATGTTGTGGTGATCGGTATAATGTTATGTTTAAGATATGTTATGGTTTGTTGATATTGTATACATGTGATTGATTGGTTGATATTATTATTTTTAAATTTTGTATGATTAATATAGTAAGAACAATAGTTATTTTCGACTCATTTAATTCGATTTAGTATGAAATAGAGAGTTTGGTACTAAAGTTTGAATTGTTCCCTTCTAGAATATGTACCTTAAACCCGTTTGGGGTTTAATATCATGGTTATATCTTATGCATATGTGTTATGTTGACTTTGAAATTTTGGTTTATGCATATATCTTTTGTTCTCGGGGTGCACTAAAATATATGTGTACTTAGAGAACTAAGGGGAGATGCTGCCGAAATTTTGAAGCCAACAGAAATGCATATTATAAGATAATACATACTACTAATATTCTTGAATGGGATAAAAGTCTTACCAATAATTCAAATTACTCTTCTTCCTAGTTATGCTACCGAAATTTCGCCACCCACATTCTTTTCCTCTCACGAAAGAACGATCGATCATTCTAGCTAGTATCATAAATAATTATCACCCTAAATTATAGGATGGATAGTACTGATCGTAGTTAAATGTACAAATGTCGAGGGGATGACGGATTTATTTCGGATACATTCGTAGAAGGGGTGGAGGGTTTTGTCGAATTTGCACTTGCGCATGATTCTACAGAGAGGGACGGTGCTAAGTTAAAATGTCCTTGCAAATAAATTAAGTTTAGGAATTGTAGTTACCACGATATCAATGACATCAAATATCACCTATATGCCAAAGGGTTCGTTCCTGATTATCATATTTGGACTCATCACGGGGAAATAGTAGATCTCATGTCATCGCGTTCTGATTTTGAAGTCGAGGGATCATCTACGTCATTCTTGAAGACTCACCAAATGTGTACATAAATATGGTGTAAGATGTTGTCGGACCTGATTTTGAGATGAATGATGATGTAGAAGAACCGCCTAATCCGGAGGCGCAGAAGTTTTTTGATATGTTGGAAGCTCCAAAACAATCTCTGTATCCAGGTTGCAAGAAACACATGCCCAACTCTCTTTTGTTGCCCGCCTTATGAATTTAAAGTCAGAAAATGGCATTTCTCAAAAGTGTTATGATCAATTCATTGATCTAGTCAAAGAGATTTTGCCTGAAGAAAAAAAAGTTGCAGATAATTTTTGTAAAGAACCCTGGTTCAATCTCACAAAGCAGGGAAGCACAAGACGATGTAAGTTTAAATTAGTTGCGTACAAGAAGCTGTACTACTTTCCATTGACTCCACATTTGCAAAGATTATACGCATCTTCGGCAATAGTGAAAGATATGCGGTGGCATGTTGTACACGTAGTCGACGATGGTGTCATGCATCACCCGTCAGATTCAGAGGATTGGAGACATTTTGATCAAACTCATCCAGAGTTTGCCGCCGAAGCTCGAAATGTCAGATTGGGTCTATGCACAGATGGATTTCAACCTTTTGGTAGTTTTAGCTCGCAATATTCATCGTGGCCAGTAATAGTCAAACCTTATAACTTGTTTCCATGGATGTGTATGAAAGAACAATATATTTTTCTAAGTGATCTTGTTCCAGGACCCGAAACCCCTAAGGACAAGTTGGATGTTTTCCTACAACCTCTAATTACAGAGTTGAAAAAACTATGGACGGATGGTGCTGACTCGTATGATGTGTCTAAGAAGCAGAATTTCAAGTTGCGGGCAGCCCTTATGTGGACAATTAGTGGTTTTTCCTCATACTCTATGTTGTCGGGTTGGAGTACGGCTAGTCAAACTGCTTGTCCATATTGCATTGAGCGATCTGATGCATTTACTTTGAAGTGTAGCAGAAAATAATCTTTGTTTGATAATGTGTTCAACACAGTGATGAATGTGAAAGGGAAGATAAAAGATACGTCGAAATCAAGAGATGAGCTCAACGACTATTATTTTTGTCCATCGCTTTGGGTTGATGATTAGGGAAATTATCCCAATGCTTCTTAAACACTCAATAAAAAGTCAAAAATTGCTTTGTGTGAATGGGTTGTGACTCTTAAATTTCCAGACGGGTACGCTTCAAGTTTGGGACATTGCGGCGATATGAAAGGATAGAGATTGCATGGGATGAAGAGTCATGATTGTCATGTGTTTATGCAATGATTAATTCCGATTGCTTTTCGAGAAATACTCCCCAATTCAGTTTGGAAAGCTCTAACAGGGTTGAGTTTGTTCTTCAAAGACCTGAGTGCAAGAGTTATCAAAACTTGTGATATGGCTCGTTTAGAAAAAATTATTCCTCTGATTTTGTGCCAACTTGAGAAGATCTTCCCCCCATGTTTTTTCAACTCAATGGAGCATTTTCCGATCAACTTACCATATGAGGCGAGAATTGCTGGTCCAGTGCAGTATAGGTGGATGTATCCTTTCGAAAGATATCTTCGTAAACTTAAAAATAGGTTGGGGAACAAAACAAGTGTCGAGGGATCGATAGCAAATGCTTATGTAATTGAAGAGGTGTCAACTTTCAGTTTGTACTACTTTGAAGATCAAGTCTCCACTAGAAGAACAAACTTGCAGTGCAATGAAGACGTTCAGAATGATGGAGACGACGATGATGAGATTACATCAGTATTCAAAAATTATGGTGAACCCTTCTTATCCATAGCAGGAAAAAATGGTTGTCATATCAAGAGTTTGATGTGGTGAGAATATACGTATTACTAAATTATGATGAACTCGAGGATCTTAGCAGGTATAATTGATTATAAACAATATTTTACGTATTACTTGATATAATTGATTATTGCAATATCTTACTTCATTAAATATGCAGGCTTTTCACGGAGGGCATTAAATGCCTACAACCAAACATTTCAGATGAAGAATTAAATGGAGAATTAGAAAACGAATTTCCCATTTGGTTTGAAAACTACGTGAGTCAAATCTTGTGAGGTCTGTTTATGTACATATACTACGTATTTGTATTTAGATAATTTAACTTCATGTCATATATTATAGGTTCGGGATCCCTTGAATAGTGTAACCAATAATTACATTAAGAGTCTAGCGTTCGGTCCATCACGTTGTGTGAGTACATTCGGTGGCTGCAAATGGATACAGTTTTTACATGATTGCATGCGGATCAGAATGATCTACATCGAACATTAGAGTCTGTATAAAAGGGTCAACTTATGGAGAAGATGAATATGACTATTACGGTCATTTGGTAGAGATTGTCAAACTTGAATTTGGGGTCTGTAAGCACACTCTTGTTCAAATGCGAGTGATTTGATTCGACTCCAAAAGGCACGTGAGTGCACACTCAATACAAGCTTGTTGATGTTAATCATAAACGTGGATTCAATCAGTATGAGCCATTCGTACTTGCGGCCCAAGCTACTCAAGTTTATTATTGACCGTATCTGAGTTTGAGACGAGACATGGTCGACTGGTTGGCAGCTTGTAAAATAAGGCGAGATCAACAATAGATTTCATAGAAGAGCGAACGCCCGAGCAATTATTTCAAGAGGATGTTAATGAAATGCATGGTGTAATCCGATTGGAGGATGTTGATTTCTAACATAATGATCCACTTGTCGATTATGCCAATGTCAAACATGTCGATGATACGGAAAATGAGTTTATAAGCAAAGAAGAGACAAACGACGATGATTAGTTTGTAATTTGTGTCGGTTAGGGTTATAACATTATATAATTAATTAACATTTAAAAAATAATATAATGTTTTGATCTTAATTGTTATTAATTTAATTTCAATGTGCCCGAGGTCGTTTAGATGAGGGGGAAGAGTATTGCCGGTCGTTCAGGATCAGGTGGTCATTCAAGATCAGGTGGTCGTTCAGAATTATCTAGTCCCTCAAGTTCTGGTTTTTTCACTCTTCGTCGTCACAACTAGTTGTGCCGACAACCTCTGATGATTTGATGAACGGTTTGGACGACGTAGATCTGGATGGACCGACTCCTCCCGAAATCGTACCAGAGAGCCCTCCTATTTATGATGAGTGTTTTCAACTGATAGGCGAGAAATTGTACGATAATTAATGGTTTAATTCATATGTCTTTATGTGCTTCATATTCTTATATATATTTATTTCTCGCATATTTACTATTATGAGTGGAGGAGCACCAATTGTGTAGTTTTGATCTATTTTGCAGTATTTAGTGCTCATTTGAAGTAATGATGATTGTCGGGTGGTTCGTGGATCATAAACGGCAAAGGAAACCAAAGAATCAAGAAGTGCGTCGATGGCTCGTGTCGTTCGTCGCGTTGTGCGGTGTTGCGTCGTTTGTGCGCACGTCGATCGATGCCAGGTCGACGCCATGTCAACGGGAAGCTGCAGTAGTGTCGATTTAAGGACCGTCAGTCGATGCACATGCAGGTCGACGCGGGCGGGTGATGCGCGTCGATGCCTACGGCTGGCTCGCGTCGGTCGACGCCGACGCAGCTGAGTTATTTTAGGAAGAAACTTGCGCGGAAAGAAAGAGTAATCCTATATAAACTCGTCCAAAACATACATTAACACCATCCTAGGGTTCCAAGGCTTGAAGAGGGGAACCCAAATCACATAACAAACAAGAGCTTGAAGATCCAAGACCAAAAATCCAAGATCTAAGCTTTCTTATCTCTTTTCTATCTTAGAACTATGTTCTATTTCTTTATTTTCCTGTTATTCTATGAACTCCATTAGTGAGTGATTGTTTGATCTAGTTCTAGGGATGTTGAAACCCTCGTGAAACTATGTTTTAATTAATTTATGCAAGATTGTCTTTCGTTCTTCATATGCGATTGCTTGTGTGATCTTGTTTACTTTTCATGATAAATTCATGACATGATTGCTTAATTCTTAATTTGTCTTGATCACCTAGATTAGGGATTGGTTATCTATTGTTAGAAATAGGATTGCTTCCCGTGTAATTGTCGTAATTTCTATTTCTTCGAAGCAACTAATGATTATACATCGTTAGGGATAACACAACATAAGTTAAATAAACCGCGCTTATGTGTTTATTGCTTAGATTAGCCTATTTGCCTGGGTATTAATTATGTTGCTGGATTAAATCTAGAGAGCTTTTTCTAGGTTGTTCAATAATTAGAATCGATTAAAGAGCTTATTTTAATTGAGTAAACGGTAAGGGCAAATGCAAGTAGCACAGCTTATTGTTACTTAGGGTTTTTAGTCGCATATGATGAATAAATTATGATATTGTGGTTGGTTGAATGAGTGAATCGAGGGTGGAAACAGAACTAAAACTTTATTATTATTGAATTTTTGTTAATTATTTTATTGCTATTTATTTTGTTATTTAGTTCTCTTAGATTAGTTCACAATTTCTATCCCATTTATTTGTTTACTTAAATAGGAATTGTCACAATCTAAACCACACTCCTCGTGGGATCGACCCTTACTTGTCGCTACTACTAGTTGGTAGAGAAAAGTTGAGGAAAAATAAATATTTAATTTGACGCTTAACGACGAGCGGTCAAATTTTGGCGCCGTTGCCAGGGAGTGACGCATTACGTATTTTAATATTTTTAATTTTATTTTCGTTTTCAAAAAAAAAGAAAAAAAAATATATAATAAATTTCATTAATTTTCTTTTTAGATCTTGTGACTATGGCAGAAGGTAGAGAATGCAGTTGAAGGAGCTAGCAAATCCGGATCTTCCGCAACAACAACTATGCATCACATTTCAAACCTTGGAGGATGCTAAATTCGAATTGAGATCCGATTAATCTATCATTTGTCGGCGTTCCATGGATTGGATGGCGAGGACCCGCACAAGCACTTGAAGGAATTTCATGTTATATGCACGAGCATGAAGCCCGCCGGAGTGACTGATGAAAAAATTAAACTACGGGCGTTTCCATTTTCATTGAAGGGTCTCACTAAGGATTGGCTTTATTACTTACCTCCTGGATCCATCACCACGTGGATGGCGTTAGAGAGGGTATTTTTGCAAAGATATTTTCCCGCTTCACGAGTGGCGAGCTTGCATAAAGACATTTGTGAAGTGAGGCAGTTACCCAGGGAGACATTGCATGAGTATTGGGAGCGTTTCAAGAGACTCGTCGCTAGTTGCCCTCAGCATCAAATGGGCGAGGAGTTATTAATATAATACTTTTATGAAGGTCTCTGTCTCACTTATAGAAACATGATAGATGCGGCAAGAGGAGGCTCACTCATGGATAGGACACCGACAGCGGTAAGGGAGTTTATCTCGAACATGGCGGCTAATTCTCAGCAATTCGGATACCGTGATAATTCATTGAGGTCGGTAAATGAGGTAGACACTGGTTCGTTGCAAGCTCAGTTGGATGAGTTGAAGTCCACTATCATTAAGAGGGCTACGGTTCGACCATGCTTCTTTTGTCATACATTTGATCATGTCACCGATGATTGCCCAACGCTATAAGCCAATCTTGAAACGAACGCCTATGGAGTGAGGCCTAGAAGATGGCAAGAGGGGAACTACGATCCTTACGAGCCAAGATGGGGGGACCCTCCAAATTTTCAAAGGGGACAAAATTTTTCGAGATAATATGATGACCATCCCCAAGCACAAGAACCGTCCCCAGCCCTCATAGAGATGATGGAGGCCATCATGACGAACACCAAGAAGCTCGAAGCTCAATTGAGTCAAATGGCGGATCACATAAGCCAATTGGATAAACGATTGTCTTCTCAAATTGAGGAACGCGTGGAGAATGTGAGTGCCATCATACTGCAAGATGTGGGGAAAATCAATGATGCGGAGGACCTGACATTTGAATTGGAGGATGAATATGAGATGGAGGAAGAAGAAACGATGCGGACACGTGTTGATCATAGTCTACTTGAGCTTGCAAATGATGTTCCTTATTACACCGCTTCTCCTATCGAGGTCGGAGCCGAGCCAAATCCATTGCCATCATGGACCGTGTGTCAAGTGATGAAGAATGAAGAAGAGACTTATGTGCGAGAAGATGTTTTTGAGAAGGAGGCGACCGATGACCTTCCATATGTGGTGATAGACGACATTATTTTTTCTAAGTCCTAGGAGAAATCACTACCAAGTCGAAAAGATCTGGTTAAGCATCCGACATTGAAAAGAGTGATATTTGAGGAGGATGAAGTCATGGGGGCTCCGTGTACTTTGAGACCTCCACCGAAACCCCCATGGAATTGAGGGGTAGCACGTCGAGCCGACGACGATAAGAAAAGGCACTTGTTGGGAGGAAACCCAATGTTTACATTATTTTCATTTTTATTTTGCAGTTGATGGGAAAGAAATCTTGGTTGATGGATTTGGATGATTGGGCCATCATATGAAGAAAGATCGTCGTGGAATCACGACCCCCCTGACTTTTACCCCGGTGATTTCTTTTCCATGCTCTCCCCTTTTGATTTAGTTGCTTGTTCTTGCTTTGTGTTCGCTTGAGGACAAGCTAAAGTTTAAGTTTAGGGGAGTGGGAATTAATGATTTATATTGCATATGGGCTAAAAAAATTGATAATTCTTTGAAATTTTTGCGATTAAATCCCGGGAATTGAATTAAAAGGTTAATAGTACTTGCTTGAATTGCTTTGATGAATTATGTTTTGGTTAAATTCTTTAGTCATCATTTGATTTAGAAGTCAAGGGTACGCATGTTAGTACTTTTGTGATTCATTTGTGGGGCGTCAATTCTAGATTGTTGTGTTGTTGATATATATTTGTGGTTGTCGTACTCAATATGAGTTTGTGTGGGGCCTTGAAGTTGGCGGTTGTGTGAAAATATCTCGTTAGACGAAACAGAAGTCAAATAAAGTTCGGTTGGGGTATACCGGCATGGAGTAAGTCGAAAATTGAAAAGAAAAAAAAAGAAAGAATTGAGGTGCTGAAAGAGCTGCCTATTTGTGTTATCAAGTGCAATTCACTTAAAATTCTAAGGGCGAAATCCAGTGAAGATGCTAGTAGCTCAACAAATTCATGCACGTATTGAAGTGGCGTATCATACAATCAATATCCCAAGGAAGTGGAGGTGAACTAAACAACTCAATTACCAATTCAAGACGATCCTCCTATCCAGCACCTTATTATTATCAATTCAAGAACGGTAGTGCGGAGCTGCGGGCCTCAATTGAAAAAATAAAAATAAATAAATAAATAAATGGGAGAGGACAAGATATTTGATCATTACCAATAATGGATAGAGTCGAACCATTGAGTGGCGAGGGGGCACCATAGTACATTGATGTGACGTATATAAAAAGGGGTTGCCTAACTACTGGGATTACTTAGGTCAACACATGAAACGCTTGCGATTTCTAGAAATATAATGGTGTCTAGAGCCCAGATGAGTTCATTTGGTCAATTTGAGTGATTTACTAATATTATGTTTGTCATATGCTTTAATTCTATGCTTGCTTGAGGACAAGCAAGGTTTAAGTTTGGGGGAATTTGATAGGCGAGAAATTGTACGATAATTAATGGTTTAATTCCTATGTCTTTATGTGCTTAATATTCTTATATATGTTTATTTCTCGCATATTTACTATTATGAGTGGAGGAGCACCAATTTTGTAGTTTTGATCTATTTTGCAGTATTTAGTGCTCATTTGAAGTAATGATGATTGCCGGGTGGTTCGTGGATCAGAAACAGCAAAGGAAACTAAGAATCAAGAAGTGTGTCGATGGCTCACGTCGGTCGTCGCGTTGTGCGGTGTTGCGTCATTTATGCACACTTCGATCGATGCCATGTTGATGGGAAGTTGTAGTAGCATCGATTCAAGGACCATCAGTCAACGCACATGCAGGTCGACGCGGGCGGGTGATGCGCGTCGATGCCTACGGCTGGCTCGCGTCGGTCGACGCTCTGTCGACGCTCTATTGTTAGAAATAGGATTGCTTCCCGTGTAATTGTCGTAATTTCTATTTCTCCGAAGCAACTAACGATTATGCATCGTTAAGGATAACACAACATAAGTTAAATAAACTGAGCTTATGTGTTTATTGCTTAGATTAGCCTATTTGCCTGGGTATTAATGATGTTGCTGGATTAAATCTAGAGAGCTTTTTCTAGGTTGTTCAATAATTAGAATTGATTAAAGAGCTTATTTTAATTGAGTAAACGGTAAGGGCAAATGCGAGTAGRAGAGCTTATTGTTACTTAGGGTTTTTAGTCGCATATGATGAATAAATTATGATATTGTGGTTGGTTGAATGAGTGAATCGAGGGTGGAAACAGAACTAGAACTTGAACTTTATTATTATTATTGAATTTTTCGTTAATTATTTTATTGCTATTTTGTTTTGTTATTAAGTTCTCTTAGATTAGTTCACAATTTCTATCCCATTTATTTGTTTACTAAAATACGAATTGTCACAATCTAAACCACACTCCTCGTGGGATCGACCCTTACTTGTCGCTACTACTAGTTGGTAGAGAAAAGTTGAGGAAAAATAAATATTTAATTTGACGCTTAACGACGAGCGGTCATCAACTTTCTGGAGGCATCCTTGTTTATATCATCGGTCGGAGGTAATTATTATAGTATTTAATAGTTTTTTATTATTAATTATATCGTTATGAATTGTAAGCAACTTCTAAAAAAAGTTTCATTTTTACTTATATGTTTTTAGAGTGTGGAGTAGCTCTACAGATTTACCCGCGATTCTTAGACGGATCCTTAAGGCTCGTGTGCACCCAGCTTGATGGAGGTATAGGCATTTACTCAAGATCATCGTGACACGTGGTGGCCTCTGTTCCAGGTATTTACATTAAATATAAACTTAATTTATTTCATTATATATGTTTACATTTGTGTAACTAATTACTTGTTTTATGTTGTCTTAAATATGCTTTATTGTAGAGTTCATGTTATTGGGACCGGAGGCGATATTCTGATGATGTTATGCACCAAGCCTTTTACGTATCTATGTCTTATGATTGGTCTAGCCATCTTAATGAGTGGCGGCAGGCGTATGATGCCAGGGGAAAGATACCATCAGCTTTTGGCGAGCAGACCTGGAGGGCTTGGCAGGAGGCGTGGGCGAAGCCAGAGGAGGTTGAGAGGTCACGGAGGGCTAGCAGGAACTGGATGAGCAAGCCAGAGGGTCCTTGTACTGGATATCTAAGCATAGAGAACCACATGCAAGATAACATCGTAAGTTATATATGTATATAAATTAAAAAATTATATAACTCAAATTATATATATATATATATATATATATATATATATATATATATATATATATATATATATATATATATAATAAATTAATTATTACAATGGGAGGAGATGGGTAGGGAACCCAGTGCGTACGAGCTTCTACTGAGTCTGCATCAGAAAGACGATGGTTCATTTATGGACCCCAAATCTCAACGGATAGTCGTAAGTTTATTTAATTTCTAAACTCAAAATAATTTATATATTAACTTTGTTTTTGTTATTATTATGCACGAAAATAATAAACAATTTTGTTTTATCTATCAGACGGAGGTTCAGACTACTTTGGAGAACATACGTGCTGCATCACATGAGTCTAGCACGTTTGCTGACCCGAACGACGTCTACCTCTTCGTTGTCAGGCCCAAGAAGGGCCGACGATTTGGGGTGGGATCGCTCACCAAGGAGTTTGATACAGGCTCCACCTCTATGTCATCCTAGCAGGTCGATCCTCGTCTGGAGCTGCTGCAGACGCAAATCGAGGAGACTGAGATGTTTTGCATGTAATTGTGGTATTTTTCTCGTATTTTTAATTAGGGTTTTATATTGATTTTTAGCGGTTTTTAAGTCTATTAATTAGGTTTTTAGGTTGTTTTTCTTATTTTTGTTGTTTTTCGTGTTTCTTGTTAATT
Organism: Phtheirospermum japonicum; assembly: GCA_014905375.1. Taxonomy (NCBI): domain Eukaryota; kingdom Viridiplantae; phylum Streptophyta; class Magnoliopsida; order Lamiales; family Orobanchaceae; genus Phtheirospermum; species Phtheirospermum japonicum. Next base: position 1,374,834 of record BMAC01000060.1, on the reverse strand, counting down.
TTATATTTTAATGGGTTAATTGGTTCAATTACCTTGAGGTGTGGTGTAATTCTTGGGTTTTGATGTTTAAAATTCTCATTTAATAGGTGGCTTAAGGCTTTGAAATCAAGCTAAGACATGGAGATCAAAAATTCAAGCCTAGCCTAAATAGGTGCCAAGATGCTCCAAAATGGGCAAACTTTCTGGAATGGTGGCCTAGCCTCGCCTAGGATGGCCTATTCTCACGCCAACACCCTAGGCACAAGAAAAAGGGCCTAAATTCAAGCCTGGCAGCTCGCCCGCGTGCGCCTGCCGAGCAACGCGCGCAGCGCCTGCGCCAGCCTGCCAGCGCCCGTGCGCATAGCGCGCGCAACTCCCGCACGCCCCTGCCGACAGCGCCCGGCCAGCTCCCGCACGATCTCGCGCTGTTTCCGCGCCTAAATGCCTGCCTAGCTTCGCCTAAGCCTGCGCCAACCCAGCAGCCACGCCCAACGCCCAGCCCAGCCCAGCCTGCCGGCCACCTGCGCGCCCAGCAGCGCCCAGGCTCGGCCATGGCCGAGCCACATCGAGCCCAAATCGAGCCAAATGGAGCCAAAAAGTGCCAAAAAGCTAGCCAAGGGTCTAGGAAGGTGCCTCCGGGTCAAACTTGGTCAAACCCAGGAATTTCAAGCCTCTAAGGCTATTTTGGCCCATTTAAACCCAATTAAATGTAATATAAATAGTAGACTTCTTTCATTTTGTAAGACACCTCTCATTTTCTCCCAACCCAAGCTTGGGTTTGGGATTAAAAATCCTCTCTCTAGTTTTTAAGATCTAATTTCTCTCTCTTAGGTTTTAGATTCAATTTCAAGCTTTGATGTAATTTCTTTTCTAGATTTAGATTTACTTTCATGCTTGGCCTTGGGTTTGTAAGCCTAAGAAGAATCCAAATACTCCTTTGGATTGTTACTTTTGATGCAATTTCATTCAAGCTTTGTTTCATTTCTCAATTCACGTAAGTCTCCTTTCAATTTCATGTTTTATGCTTTAATTACATGCTTGTTCTTCATGTTTCATGCATTTTTCTTCATTTCATGCCTTTTGTCTTAGCACCTTGAATTCATGATGAAACTTATGATTTGGATATGGAATCTAGATGAGTGACACGTCTAGATCATAGATCGGGTCTTGGATCTTCTTGATTTTGAGTCTTTCACATGCTTTATTTGCAATTTTATTTTTATGCTTTGTTTCATGCTTAATCCTAAATCTAGGCTTTGTTTCTTGTTATTTTCCTTGAAGTTTTAAACTTTCTTGTTAATTTTCATTGCTCTTTACATCCATGCTTTCAATTTTTGGTAATTTGCATTATTTGAGTTTTTATGCATAGTTGTACCTTGTGCTTGCATGCTTGTACTTGGTGAAACAATGCTTGTTTTTGCTTATTTTCATTAATTGCTTGCATTTTCAATTAAGGCATACGACCGAGGCATCCGATCAACTTGCAATTTCAATTCCTAGTTTAGTTAGCTATTTTATTTGCTTTATTTTTATTTTCCTTTTATTTTTAAAGCTCGAAACACTTTGAATTCTACAAACGAATTGAATTCCGATAATACCAAGCCATGAACCCGTTGATTTATTTCAACACCACTAAAACTCTTCAAAAAAATGGCGCCGTTGCGACTTGGCTTGGTTAAGGCTTTCAATTTGGTTGTAGTTTCATTGTGTTTTTAGCTTTCTTTTGTATTTGACGCTTTTTCTTTAAGTATGCAAGGTCCTTATAACTATGGTGGATACATTCCCAACATTGGAGGGCATGGTGCAAACCATGTTGGGAATGGGATGTATAATGGATTTGGCAACGTGGGAGGGCATGGTGCAAACCACGTTGCCAATGGTGGATTCGGCTATGGTCAACCCAACATGGGAGGGCATGGTGCAAACCATGTCGGGTTTGATTGGAGAATTTGAAGATTCGCTTGGAGTGGAGATTTTTGATGATGGGTTGGGAGTCGATTCCGTTAAAAAGTTTGAAGATTCACTTGGGTGGGGGTTATTGATGATGAGCTTGGAGAAATTGATGACTATCTTGAGGAGGATGAGGAGAGCAAGTCGATTATTATCCTTGCAAACTCGCACCGAGAAGAAGAGGAGAAGAGGATGGTTGAAGGGTTTAAAATTCTTAAAGAGGCCATTGAGTGGAGACCCGGAGTGATTGAGGGAGTTAGCTCTTTGAATTCGAGTCTTGAAGCTATGGTGAGAGCCGGGATGTGGAGGTTGTTGTTGGAGGGCTTGATGTTCGTAATGTCCAAAAGTGAGTGGGTTAAGCCCATTGACTTGGTGCCCAAGACGAGTGGCTTGTTAGCTCTTAAGGATAAAGGAGGGTTGTTGGCCACGAGGGCTACAATGGGTTGGAGGACGTTGATCAATTTTAAGAAGTTGAAAGCGGCTACCAAGAGAGATCATTTCCCTCACCCGTTTGTCGATCAAAGGTTGAAGAAGCTAGCCGGCCATTACTCCTATCGTTTCTTTGATGAGTCTTCTAGTCACTTTAAAGTCACCATCCCACCCGAGGACCGAGCCGAGATGAGTTTCATTTGCCCATTTGGGATGTTTGCTTTTTGGCGGATCTTATATGAGCTATGCAATGCGCCAAGAACATTTCAAAGAGTGGAGCCTCCCGACAAGGAGAAGATTCTGTTGGTGGACCCTAGCGTAATCTTTCCACCTTCACCAAAAGGGAGTACGTCAAGCTAGTGACGTAAAACAAGCGCTTCTTGGGAGGCAACCCAAGTTCTTTCCATTTCTTTCTTTCTTTTATTGAAAAATCCAAAAACATTCAAAAATTCAAAAATCCAAAAACATTTGAAAATTTGAAAAACATAAAAAAAAATATGTAGTTGAGTTCATGTACGTATTTCCTTGTGTTTTTAATTTCGTGTGATTCTCTTTTTCTAGGTTTTGTTTTCCGACTCCAACCATTGGGCGATTTTATAAGATTTATAGCGTTTGTGGAGCCGGGAGAAGCTAGCCATGCTCATTTTTGCTTGGATTGCTTAGATGCCTAGGTGGACCCCACCGAGCTCGACTTAAACTCGCTCGGTTGAGGAAGTTTCTATTCACCCTCCTTTTACTTTTTTTTCATTAAAACGCGGGTAATGCATGGTTGAGGTGTGGGGTGGGTAGGTGGTTAGGGTCCCGGTTTTTGTTAAGCATGATTTGTTGTTTTTAACTCGAGCCTTGGCGAAGTGACGCATTCTTGGAAAAGTGACGCTTACTATTTGTGCTTTTATATGGTTGAGTCGATTTTTGTGTCTTTTGTATGTTTATTACATGTTTAAGCAACTCCACGTGCTTGGAAGTTTGAATAGTTTACTTGTCGAGTTTTTGCATATTTATGGCCTCTTGTGTGAGGGGTTGAATTTTTGTGCTTCGTCCAAAAACCGCCTATATATATATATATAATCAACATTTTCTCGTGAAAAGATTGCAAAGCTCTAAAGGCTCTTTTGATTTCGCTCCCAAATTCGGTGCAAACTAGTGAGTAGCCTTGTGTGATTTATCGGCTTGCTTGCATTTTTACGGAAATTGCATTGAGGAGGTTTGATTTTGCTCGTACATGATTGAATTCGAAAATGACCTCGAGGCACATATATCACCCTTGTTGCGGCCATATTCATATATGTAAGCTACTTAAAAATACCAAACGAGCCCTCTTGAGCCTTTGTCCCATTTCTTGTTAGCCGAGCTCGATTTTAGCTCTTGTATCTCCATAATTGTGAGGTAAGAGAGTTTATTGTTAGTTGACGAGAAATGTGAGGGAAATCGATTGTGGGTTTCGGGTTTTGAGTTTCTTATACAATAAAATAAAATAATAATAATAATAATAATACTCCAACAGAAATCACGAAAAGTGATAAAGCGTGCGTTCAAGTGAAAGCCTAATTAAAAAAGGGCTAATTTTAGCAAAAAGAAGCAAATTCATAAAGTTTCTAAGTGTTGTGAAATAAAAGTCGGAAAGAGTGTGTAAGAAAAAAGGGTTTCGAATGAGAATTTGGTGAATTGGGAAAGGTTAAGCGATCATAAGCTTCGGGTTTTAGAAGATATGATTTTTGTGTGTTATTGATCACGTTTGATCGTGTGTTAGCCACTCTATCCAAATATTACATACCTTACCAAAGAGCCAACATTACAACCCTTAATAAAGACCTCTTTCGATTCTTACTTGGTCATGTACTATGAGCAATTTTGAGCATCCGATTTGTGAAATCTTGACGAGTGCATGCACTTTCCGATTTGAGCGTACACACGTCCTATATACACTTGAGCGAATTGAGCGAACACCCTCAAAATTTCCATTTTTGAGGAAGTCATCGATTAGGCTTGCATTTGAGAAAAAGTAATACGAGCAATGCTTGACGATAGGGAGTTTTTGTTGATACTTTCATCATATAAATAAGGATAAGCATAAGGATTTTTCTTTTCACATAATTCCCATTACATGTACATTCTCGATTCTTTTCGTTGTTCGAGGACGAACAAACCGATAAGTGTGGGGTAGTTGTTTTGCATGTAATTGTGGTGTTTTTATCGTATTTTAAATTAGGATTTTATATTGATTTTTAGCGGTTTTTAAGTCTATTAATTAGGTTTTTAGGTTGTTTTTCTTATTTTTGTTATTTTTCGTATTTCTTGTTAATTTTATATTTTAATGGGTTAATTGGTTCAATTACCTTGAGGTGTGGTGTAATTCTTGGGTTCTGATGTTTAAAATTCTCATTTAATAGGTGGCTTAAAGCTTTGAAATCAAGCTAAGGCATGGAGATCAAAAATTCAAGCCTAGCCTAAATAAGTGCCAAGATGCTCCAAAATGGGCAAACTTTCTGGAATGGTGGCCTAGCCTCGTCTAGGATGGCCTATTCTCACGCCAACACCCTAGGCACAAGAAAAAAGGCCTAAATTCAAGCCTGGAAGCTCGCCCTCCGGCTTGCCCGACGAGCCCGCCTTGGTGATTCTGATCACCCGGTGTCCCTACTCGAGAACACCAAGGCGTGGCATGATCGTC
>BMAC01000060.1:1319534-1343578 GCA_014905375.1 Phtheirospermum japonicum | reverse complement strand
CCTAATAATCACGATTTTGGGACCGTCGCGAAACTGGTCAACGCTACAGAGACCGTGGGCAGGTGCGTCGATCGACATCAGTTTATGACGTCGACCGACGTCACTGGTCGACAAGCGTGCCGCAGCTGGCTCGGTAGGCGTGCATCGGCCGACGCACCTTGGGTCGACCCTACAGAGAGTTGTGGTCGGCCGGGGATTCTAGAATGGTTTTTAGATTTAAAACCATTATAGAAAAGTCGGCAGGCTTTAAATTCTTCAAATTGCGGCCTGTTTTCGCTGAAACTCCACTCGTACGCCCATACTCGACTATCTTCAGGCCAAAACACTTCAAAATTACTATAATAAACATAAAATTTAATTAATTATAATTAAAATATGATAGAATAAATTGGAGATAAGAAAAATATGCTAAAATACTAATAAAAACAATAAGAAAAAAAACTAAAATACTAATAAAAATAAGTACAAATATGTGCTAATCAACTACCCCACGCTTATTGGTTTGTTCGTCCTCGAACGAACGATAAATTCAAAGTATAGCAAGAATGAAAATTTGTCCAAGCAATGAGTCGTGTGATGCTACATAGATAATTTTGAAAATATAGGTAAATGTGACGCAACTTCAAACACTCCACCCCTATTACATTGTCGCTACAAAAATCGAATTCATGCATCCTCACAAGGATAATATATAGGGCGTACGCTCAAAGCACTCGAGTATTTTCTGCATGGGATGTGTATACACTCAAATCTTACAAATACATGCAAAATAATTAAGCACCGAAAATCAATCTCTTTTCAATCGCAAATTAAGTGTGTTATCGAACAAATAATCGGAAAAGGTCTTTTTGGGTTGTAGTGTAAGGCTTTTTGGACGGGTATGGAATATATAAGTCGTGTGGCTAACTCACGATCTAACGTGATCAATAACTCACCCAACTAGTCTAATCACGATGCCAAATGAGCTTCACCTCGTTCAAAAATAAAAACCTTACTAAACACTCATAACATAGCCTTTAAACATAGGCTATTTCCCAACTCGTAACTCTAAACCGACTTGTAGCTCAACCACTTAAACACAATTGAAGCTTATTACATGCTTCTTTTTAGAACTCAACTCATGCCTTTTAAACATAGGCTCATCAAAGAATGATCAATAAAACACAAGCCTTTATAAACGCGATGGCAATTTCATTAACTCGATCCACCATCCTTTTCCCTTTTTTTTTATTCCCCTTAAATTTATTTTGATGGGGTCTTTTTTTTTTTTTTTTTGAAGGATGGTGATCCTTATTACAATAATTCATAAATCCCTATAAAATTCCAAAACACTAATAACCACAAAAATGGCGAACTCCTACCCCCACGCTTTTAATGGGTTGTAGGGGTTGACTCAAAATACACACGGCTATAGGTGTTTTTGTTATTTTTGTGGTGTTGAAATGAATCAACGGGTTCATGGCTCGATATTATCGAAAATCGATTCAATTGAAGTATTCAATGTGTTTCAAGCTTGAAAAATAAAAGGAAAAGGGATATAAAGCAATTAAAATAGCTAAACTACACTAGGAATTGAAAGTGCAAGTTGGTAGGATGCCTCGGTCGTGTGCCTTAATTGAAAATGCAAAGCAATAATGAAAATAAGCAAGAAAATGCAATGTTTCACCGAGTACAAGCATGCAAGCACAAGGTACAACAATGCATAAAAACTCAAATAAAGCAAATTAACTAAAATTGAAAGCATGGATGGATAAAGCAATGGAAATTAACAAGAAAGTTCAAAACTTTAAGGAAAATAACAAGCAACAAAGACTAGATCTAAGATTAACCATGAAACAAAGCATAAAAATAAAATTCAAAATAAAGCATAGGAAAAACTCAAAATCAATGACGATCCAAGGACCCGATCTATGACCTAAATGTGTCACTCAACTAGAATCCATAGCCAATTCACATGTTTCATCATCAGAATTCAAGGTGCTAAGGAAAAAGCATAACATGAAGAACAAGCATGGAAATGAAGAACAAAACATGGAAATAAAGCATAAAACATTAAATTGAAAGGAAACTTACTTGAATTAAAGGAAAGAGTAACAAGCTTGAATTAAATTGCATCAAAAGTAACAATCCAAAGGAGTATTTGGATTCTTCTTAGGCTTACAAACCCAAGGCAGTATGAAAGTAAATCTAAATCTAGAAAAGGAAATTACATCAAAGCTTGAAATTGAATCTAAAACCTAAGAGAGAGAAATTAGATCTTAAAAACTAGAGAGAGGAGTTTTTTAATCCCAAACCCATGCTTGGGTTGGGAGAAAATGAGAGGTGTTTTCCAAAATGAAAGAAGTCTCCTATTTATATTACATTTAATTGGGTTTAATTTTTACAACACTTAGAAGCTTTTTGAATTTGCTTCTTTTTACTAAAATTAGCCTTTTGAAATAGGCTTTTCACATGAACGCACGCTTTATCACTTTTCGTGATTTGTGTTGGAGTTTTATTCTCCCTTTTTTTTTCTTTTTTTTTTATATAAGCAACTCAAAACCCAAAACCCACAATCGATTTCCCTCACATTTCTCGTCAACTAACAACACACCCTCTCACCTCACAATTTGCAAAGATACAAGAGCTAAAATCGAGCTCGGCTAACAAGAAACGGGATAAAGGCTCAAGGGGGCTCATTTGGGATTTTTAAAGTAGCTTAAATATATGGATATGGCCGGAACAAGGGTGATATATGTGCCTCGAGGTCATTTTCGAATTAAATCATGTACGAGCAAAATCAAACCTCCCCAATGCAATTTCCATAAAAATGCAAGCAAGCCGATAAATCACACAAGGCTACTCACTAGTTTGCACCGAATTTGGGAGCAAAATCAAAAGAGCTTTTAGAGTTTTGTAATCTTTTCACGAGAAAATGTTGATTATATATATATATATATGCGGGTTTGGACGAAGCACAAAAATTCAACCCTTCACACAAGAGGCCATAAACATGCAAAAACCCGACAAGTAAACTATTCAAACTTCCAAGCAAGTGGAGTTGTTCTACAATGTAATAATGACTCAAAAGAAACAAAAATTGACTCAACCATATAATTGCGCAAATAGTAAGCGTCACTTCGCCAAGAATGCGTCACTTCGCCAAGGCTCGAGTTAAGAACATCAAAACATGCTTTTCGACACCCGGACCCAAAACCACCTACCCACCCCATACTTAAACCATGCGATACCCGCATTTTAATGAAAACAAAGTAAAAGGAGGGGGAATAGAAACTTCCTTAACCGAGCGAGTTTTGAGTCGAGCTCGGTGGGGTCCACCTAGGCATCTAAGCAATCCAAGCAAAAATGAGCATGGCTAGCTTCTCCCGGCTCCACGATCGCTATCAATCTTATCAAATCGCCCAATGGTTGGAGTTGAAAAACAAAACCTAGAAAAAAAAATCACTCAAAATCAAAAACACAAGGAAATATGTACATGAACTCAACTAAATATATATTTTTTTTTATTTTTCAATTTTTCAAATATTTTTGGATTTTTGAATTTTTGAATGTTTTTGGATTTTTCAATAAAAGAAAGAAAGAAAGAAATGGAAAGAACTTGGGTTGCCTCCCAAGAAGCGCTTGTTTTACGTCATTAGCTCGACGTACTCCCTTTTTGATCAAGGTGGGAATATAATGGGAGGGTCCACCAACACAATCTCCTCCTTTTCGGGAGGATCCACTCTTTGGAATGTCCTTGGCGCATTGCATAGCTCATAGAAGATCTGCCAAATAGCAAACGTTCCGAGCGGGCAATCGACATTCGCCTCGGCTAGGTACTCGGGTGGAATGGTGATCTTAAAGTGACCCGAAGACTTATCAAAGAAGCGGTAGGTGTAATGGCCGACTAGCTTCTTCAACCTTTGATCGACAAATGAGGGAGGGAAATGATCTCTCTTGGTAGCCGCACTAAGCTTCTTAGAACCGATCAACATCCTCCATCTRGTCGTAGCCCTCATGGACAATAATTCTCCTTCTCCATCCTCAAGAACTAACGAGCCACTCATCTTGGGCACCATGTGAATGGGATTCACCCACTCACTCCCGGCGAMTACGAACATCAAGCCCTCCAACAACAACCTCCACATCCCGACTCTCATCATATCATCAAAACTCMAATTCAAAGAACTAACTCCCTTACTCACTCCCGGTATCCAATCCATAACACCCTTAAGAATTGTAAATCCTTCAACCATCCTCTCCTCTTCAAATTGGTTCGAGTTTTCCAAGATGATAATTGGCTTGCTCACCTCTTCCTCCTCAAGATAATCATCAAGCTTTCCAATCCCATCATCAATAATCTCCACCCCAAGCGAGTTTTCAAACTTCTCAATAGAATCGACTCCCAACCTATCATCAATAACCCCTACCTCCCCCTCTAAAAAGTCGCCGTTGCCCTCAACGACACACCAAAAGTCATTAACACAAAAATCGAGGTCACATAGAGGCACAACGGATTCATTATGTAGAACAAGGGGCTCATCCTCATAACATCCCTCTATATCGACAACCGGGCCAACCACCTCCCCATTGGTCTTTTCCTCCATATAAGCTCACTCGATTATACCTTCTATCATGTCCATATATATCCGATCGATAATAGAATCTTTTAAAAGAGAAGGCAAAGTGAGGTCCACGGGGGTGGAATCAAAAGGAGGAAGAACACTCGGATTTGAAAGCACATCATCTTCCGACGGAGAGACGACCGTAATGTCAACTACCCCACACTTATCAAGGAACGAGACCGGAAGAGTGGGCGAAGGTAGCGGGTCGACGGGATAAGTAACAAGAGGATCGTGAGGCGGCGGTGGAGTAGGACAACTGGGTCCCGCACAAGGAGGAGTCGGTCCCGGGCTAGACATTTGAGCGATTTGAGCCTTCAATGCCGCAATTTTCGTAACCAACTCAAACTCCTTGGACGATAAGGGTGGAAACACCCAATGTGGTTATGGAGGAGATTGTGGCTCTTCAAGAGGAAACCCCCCCCACAAAGGGTCTACTAAAGTCTCTCATAGTGCGGACGGGAGGTGCATCGGAGAGAAAACCTCCAAAACGATCATAGGCCTCGAGAGCTTGGGATTTAGTAGTGGCACCACTCGGGACTTGATTGAAATTGGAAGAACGAGAATCGCCATACGAGTCGGGACTCTCAACGCCACCATTATACATATTCGGATAAGGCGTGGGGGCACTATAGCCACCAATGGAGAGGAATTCGGATTTTGGTTACCAACGATCCCATTTGGATTAACAAAGCCTCCGTTATACATGTTCGGAATTTGAGGAGTAGGGGCTCCGTAACCTCCATACGAACCGTTTGAACCCAAGAAGCCGCTCGACCCAACATGGTTTGCACCATGCCCTCCCATGTTGGGTTGACCATAGCCGAATCCACCATTGGCAACGTGGTGTGCACCATGCCCTCCCACGTTGCCAAATCCATTATACATCCCATTCCCAATATGGATTGCACCATGCCCTCCCATGTTGGAAATGTATCCACCATAGCTATACGAACCTTGCATACTAAACAAAGAAATATCAAATAACAAAGAAAGCTAAAAACACAATGAAACTACAACCAAATCGAAAGCCTTAACCAAGCCGAGTCGCAATGGCTCCATCTTGTTTTTGTTATTTTTGTGGTGTTGAAATGAATCAACGGGTTCATGGCTCGATATTATCGGAAATCGATTCAATTGAAGTATTCAATGTGTTTCAAGCTTGAAAAATAAAAGGAAAAGGGATATAAAGCAATTAAAATAGCTAAACTACACTAGGAATTGAAAGTGCAAGTTGGTAGGATGCCTCGATCGTGTGCCTTAATTGAAAATTCAAAGCAATAATGAAAATAATCAAGAAAATGCAATGTTTCACCGAGTACAAGCATGCAAGCACAAGGTACAACAATGCATAAAAACTCAAATAAAGCAAATTAACTAAAATTGAAAGCATGGATGAAAAAGCAATGGAAATTAACAAGAAAGTTCAAAACTTTAAGGAAAATAACAAGCAACAAAGAGTAGATCTAAGATTTAACCTAAAACTATGCATAAAAATAAAATTCAAAATAAAGCATGTGAAAAACTCAAAATCAAGATGATCCAAGAGCCGATCTATGACCTAAATGTGTCACTCAACTAGGATTCATAGCCAATTCTCAAGATCAAACAAGGAATCAAAGAGCTAAGAGAAAAAGCATAACATGAAGAACAAGCATGMAAATAAAGAACAAAGCATGGAAATAAAGCATAAAACATGAKATTAAAGGAAACTTARTTGAATTAAGAAATGAAACAAAGCTTGAATGAAATTGCATCAAAAGTAACAATCCAAAGGAGTATTTGGATTCTTCTTAGGCTTARAAACCCAAGGCCAAGRATGAAAGTAAATCTAAATCTAGAAAAGAAATTACATCAAAACTTGAAATTGAATCTAAAACCTAAGAGAGAGAAATTAGATCTTAAAAACTAGAGAGAGGAGTTTTTTAATCCCAAACCCATGCTTGGGTTGGGAGAAAATGAGAGGTGTTTTACAAAATGAAAGAAGTCTCCTATTTATATTACATTTAATTGGGTTTAAATGGGCCAAAATAGCCTTAGAGGCTTAAAATTCCCGGGTTTGACCAAGTTTGACCCGGAGGCACCTTCCTAGACCCTTGGCTAGCTTTTTGGCACATTTTGGCTCGATATGGCTCGAGATGGCTCGACCATGGCTCGATGTGGCTCGGCCATGGCCGAGCCTGGGCGCAGGTGGCCGGCAGGCTGGGGCCTGGGCGTGGGCGCTGGGCGAAGCTTGGCGAGGCGCCAGGGCGAGGCCTGGCGAGGGATTGCGCGCAGGCGCGCGAGACGTGGCGAGAGCCGCGCACAGGCACGCGCGGGAGCGTGCGAGTGCTTCCGGGAGATGCCGTGCGTGTGCGGGCGGGATGGCGCGCGACTAGGCCAGCATTCCAGAATGTTTGGGCATTTTTGAGCCTCTCTTGGCCTGAATTTTGGTCCTCAATGCCTTAGCCTATAAATAGAGATTTTGAACATAAAATTCAAGAATTTCACCAAACCTCAAGGTAATTGAACCAGTTAAACCAAATTAAATATAAAGTTGGCAAGAAACACGAAAAGTAATAAAACAAGAAAAATGACCTAAAAACCTAATGAAAAATGACTCAAAACTACTAAAATCAATATGAAAATCTATCTAAAAACAAAAAGAAAAACACAACAATTACATGCAAAACAATAGGCATGGATTATTTGGCTATGATTGACTCATTCGGAGCTTATAGTGGCTAAAATATATGAATATGGCCGGAATAGGATTTTATTTGTGCCTTAACATCATTTTCAAAGTCAACTACACACAACGGTTTCAAAGAGATCTCAAATCAGAAACTCATCAAAGCACAAGCAAAAATGACAATCCCTTAGGCTACTCACTGGCTTTTTGCATGAAAAGTTTTTGAATAGACGCTCTTTTTAAGGTCTTGCGAAATTAATTGCGTACAAGTACCATTTTATAATATATAAATAATCAATTTCGAAAAACTATGCACTTATGCACGCACAAAAGACAAAAATATCAAATCATTCATAGATAACTTCGACAGGCACTCCATACAAACATAATTCGGCATAGAAATAATGATCAATCACGCAAAAAATTTAAGTTGCACACAATTTTCAATCAAATACTCAACCATCCACTCCTCTTAAAAACTCGGCAATCCCCTGATTGCCATAAACGAGCATAAGAAAATAAAAGCAAGGGAGAAAGCGAATAAGAAAATGTCCCTGAAAAATAATGGTCGAATTTCCCCAATTGAAGTTGTGCAATTTCCCGTTTTCTAGAGCCTTGTGATTGGATTTGTCCTTGCAACAAAACATATTAAAAAAATAAACAAACAAATAAACAAACAAAACAAACCAAGATTGCGATCAATTTCCCCGCGCAAGTGCCTAGTGGCACATCTTTGGGATTTGAAATGGCCAGATTGCGGCTCGACGGTGTAAATGGCCGGGTTGAAGCTCATCAAAATGTTGTCGGACTGCGGCTAACTTGGGTCGGATTGCGACCACGATTAACGAAAATGGAATTCGTAAAAATTAGACGGCAGATGCCACTAGCGGTAGCATGTAGCGGGGGGTTGCCTTGCGGTAAGCTCATCGTTATCCCTTATTGCTGCAGAAGGCGGTAGGTTCAGTTGGTTGATTGTCTTCGTTAACGCCTCGAGTGGAAATAGCGGTAAGGCCTTGCGGTAGCGAGCTACCGCTATATAATCATTAGTTGTCCAGAAAAAGCAATTTTATCGTATTTCTTGCACATCAACACACACGTAAACATACCACGACAATTGACACAATAAAAAAAATAAAGAAAATAAAGAAAAGAAAATGAAAACTAACTATCGATTGGGTTGCCTCCCAAGAAGCGCAACATTTAACGTCTCATACTCGACGTGATTCCATGCGATTAATTTTTAGCCCGTGGGGGCTCCACTAATTCTTCCTTATCAAGATCTCGATTCATCCCACGTCTTTCGTAGAAAGGTTTGAGTCTATGCTTGTGGACTTGGAATTTCGACTTCTTACTCTCATCGTATAGAGTGGCAACTCTGTACTCATCCATTTTCTTTATCATAAAGGGTACACTCCATGCGGCCTTGAAATTGGTTGGTTTAAATTTACGTTCGGAATTATAGATCACTATTTGAACAACCTTGAACTTCTCATTATGAAACTTCTCGTCATAAACCTCGCTCAACTTCTTTCTCTTCATCGTCCAATTGCTGTTATGTGCCTTGCCCTTGTTCTTTGATAACATCGTGTCCACTGTCAGTGATCACACTCTTCGAGAGATACGATCTAAATTCCCCATCTCTGATGACTTTCTCTTCACAAACCCAGCCTCTGACGAGAGGGCTTCTCAACCCCCCCGGACCACCTGACTTTTTTTATTGAACAATTTCTGGCACGGTTGAGCCTTCCTGCTCACCCCTTTATACTAGCAGTAGCTCGGCTGTATCGGATTCCGGTACACCAATTCGTACCTAATGCTTTTAGAATCATGATAGGGTTTCATCTGGAGGCCCAATTTTCCGGGATTGTGCCTACCACCCAGCTGTTTTTCTCCCTATTTCAGGCAGAGTATTCATCTTCCGGCTTTTTTTATCTTGTTGCCCGGGTCGGCGTCCAATTCTTGACCGGAAAGCCTTCCTCCAACAAAGCCTGGAGGAAGAAGTTTTTCTTTGTTCGATGCTCAGGCGATTGGGGTTTTTCCCCTGACCATTAACACACTCCCAACTCAATCCAAATTATCTAAAAGAGATCGGCCTCCACACCTGAAAAAAAAATCCATACCCTAAATCAGCACGTCTTTCATCTGACCAAGCTCCTCACACCCAAAATCCTGAGCTTCTTCAACTGCCAACAGGGGAACAGCCCTCTGCCCTCTGAGATCGCTATACATGCCGAGCTAAGATAGCTCCATGTCCAGATCTGGAAATTCCTCATCATTTTATTTATTCTTATTATTATTATTATTATTATTATTATTATTATTATTATTATTATTATTATTATTATTATTATTATTATTATTATTATTATTATTATTATTATTATTATTATTATTATTATTATTATTTCGCTGGTTATTTCTCCTTGCAGCCACGATGATGAGAAAGAAGATGGTAGCGCTTCTTCAGGGAGCTATTTCCAACATTGGGAAGATCCCCCTATGTGAATAGGCCAGGGGTGCTACCTCCAAAGAGCCTGCGCCCCCCGCGAGACTAAAGGCAGGGTTTGAGCCTCAAGCGACTACCAGAACAGAAAGAGTTGCTCAGCCAGAAAAGGCGACTGCTTGGGCAGTTGACCTGACCTTCCATTCTGACTCTGAAGAGGAGTAGGTGTTGGCCGCCGGGAAGCGGGCTCATTCTGGTAAGGGGCGCAGTCCCCACGGGGCCCAAGATAGTTACCCCCAACCAGAACTTCTTCATTGGCTCATCTGTCCTGGACTGCTCGGGAGACGTAGCAGCCCACTTTGTCAAAGGGCACTGCGCTTTCGCTGACTGGCGAGTATTGGACAAGTGGATGGACGCTGAGCTAATCGAGTCCGAATGTCTGGATGAGGCCAGGGTTATTTCCTAACTTGTTCCACTTCCATTCTTCTTCAGGCATCATCTCACTCCCTGCTCTTTCCTTTTCTTCTCCTCTTTTTTTTTCTTCTTCTTTTTTTTAGGCTTCAGTCAAGAGGGCTATTCTGATAGCACGAGCTGAAGGCTCCATGATGAACGCCAATATGACTAAGGAGCACACTGCCTTAAAGGAGAGAGAGCAGAGGTTAGTGGCTCGCCTGAAGGAGAGAAATGCCGAGCTGAAGGAGGCCCAAACAGAGCTGAAGGCGGCTCAGACTGAGCTGAGGGTGGTCCAGGATAAGCTACAACAGTCCCAAGAACAAGTGGGACGATCCGAGCAGAAGCGACCATCCAAATGGTACTGGGCAAGGAGCTGGCCATGGAGGGTTGAGCTTAGGGCGAGGCCAAGGGACAAGCCAACTTCCTTAACTCGGAGGAAGGGCAAAGGCTTATCCAAGTGACCAGGGAGATAACCCGGAAAGCTTTCCTGGGTTCCATGGAGCTGTACGACATCCTCCTCTCGGAAGCCTAGGTATACTACCACCTTGGACTAGATGCCCAGGAGAAATGGTCTGCCGAGAACCCTACTGCTCCTTTCAATCGCCTCACCCCTTTGAATAATCCTCCAGAGCCCACAAGCTTCACATATGTTGCGGAGGATGACCGGCTCCACCAGCTCGGGGCTCAGGAGTTCGCTGCCCACGTTCGTCAGAGCTTCTTGAACCTTTATACCCCCTGAACAGTCACTGACCTTAGCCTTACCAGCAACTGTTCCCTCTCCTACCTTTGCTAACTTGGAAGAGATTCAAGGCCAAACCCAATTTGAGAGAGACTTCGGAGAGGTCGCCAGGGGGACCGAACAAATTGGGGGAGAGTTGAACACTGAATATTATGGAGCTTAGGTCCCTCCTCTGTTCAGGACTATTATTTTCCTTAATTAATTCATATTCTGTACTTTTGAACAATGTTTTGTTTTTATTCTCATTTTTGTCTATTTGCATATAGGGTTTCCGGGAATTTAGGAAACCCTAGTACCCTCTGTGATTTTCTTATCTATAAAGTTCCTTTTCTCTTCTGCATATTTTCATTATGGCTTCATATTCCCTCTCCGAGGAAATTGGTAATTTGAAAAAGAAAAACCTTGCTTTCTTTAATGAAAATTCTCATCTTTACAAAGAGAACGCCCAACTTCGTGAAAAAACTTCCCAACTGCGCAAACTTCTGAAGTGAAAAAGGCAAAAGAAGTGCCATTACAAGCGTGAGTGGGCAGAGCTCCACCAACTCAACCGTCAACTCTAAAAGGAAAAGGCTGACTTGCTCGAGTTAGATGCCGACTGACCACCACCGCCGGCGAGGCTCACTCTTCCACTGAACGAGTGGACAAGTATCGTCAATGTCTTCATAAAACTGAGTGCGATCTGTGGCGCATTCGTCGGGTTTTTGCTTCTGATAGGAAGGCTTCTTCATCTCATCCATGATGTTTGCATGACTTGGCCTGGTGTACTTTTGCAATTTCTGCAAGCATTTTCTTTTTCATATGTAGTTCTAATCAAATCTGTTGAGTTAATGAAATTTTGCTATATTCTCGAATATTTTGTTCTTGACTGCTTTTGTAATACGCATTTCTCTTGGCCAAACCAGGCTCGAATATTCTTCTCTTGATATCTTATCTTGATATTCTTGGGAGTGTGTACATGTAAAGGCTCACGTCCTTTATTGATGATCAGGATAGGTTTGGGTCTAATGCCCTTAAATGATAATCAGGTCGGGTCAAGGGTGTTTATCCCTCATTCAATCGGGTTTTAGCGATTTCCATTTTGGTCGGGGTTTCAGGGTATCCGCCCTTCGCCAATAAGGGCTTAACATTTTTCGAACAATAAGATCAGGAGTTTTGGGGCACCCGCCCTTAGCCAATCAGGGCTACAAAATTTCTCTGACAATCACGTCAGGAATTTTTGGGCATCCGCCCTCAGCCAATCAGGGCTAAGAAATTCTCTAACAATCAGGTCAGGAATGTTGGGGCATCCGCCCTTAGCCAATCAGGGCTAAGAAGTTTCTCTGATAATCAGGTCAGGAATTTTGGGGCATCCGCCCTCAGCCAATCAGGGCTTAAGATTTCTCTAAGAATTAGGTTAGGAGTTTTGGGGCATCCTCTCTTAGTTAATTCGGGCTAAAGAATTTCTCTAACAATCAGGTCAGGAATTTTGGGGCATCCGCCCTTAGCCAATCAGGGCTAAGAAATTTCTCTGACAATCAGGTCAGCTTGCAATAAAACATAGATAAATTCAAACCACTATTTTATATAAATAAGTTTCATGAAATAATCTTACACATAATACTTTCGTAGGTTCATTACATTCCATGCTTGAGGTACTATGACTCCATCCATCTATTACAATTCGTAAGCCCCCCCTGCAAGAACTTTCGTGACCTTATATGGTCCTTGCCAAGTGGTATCTAGCTTCCCCTTGGTCTTCCCCAAGTTAGATCTGCGCAAGACCAGGTCTCCTATCTTAAAGTGCCTCTTCACTACTAATTTATTATAGGCCGCTCTGATTCATCCCCTCATGTGCTCCATACTTACCGCAACTCTCTCTCTTTTTTCCTCAATCAAATCCAGCACGTCGCGCATCAGCAGCTCATTTTGGTTTATGTCAAAGCTCTGTATTCGGTGGGTCTCCATGCTTATTTCTGCGGGAATTACGGCATCCATGCCATATACTAGGCTAAATGGGGTTTCTCCAGTGTTTTCCTTGGGGTAGATTCGATAAGCCCATAGAATTGAACTGAGCTCCTCTACCCATTTGCCTCCTGACCTTTCTAAACATGCCTTAATCCCCTGCACCAGGATTCGATTGGTTACCTCGACTTGGCCATTTTCCTGAGGGTGGTAGACAGATTTGAAATGTTGGTCTATCTTCATCTTAGTGTACTAGGCTCGAATCCGAGCTCCCATGAATTGCGTGCCATTATCTGACACTAAGATCCTCGGGAATCCAAATTGGCACACTATATTCTTCCATAAGAAACACATTACCGCCTCCTCCATAATCTTCGCCAAGGCTTCAACCTCCACCCACTTGCTAAAATAATCAATGGCTATGATCAAGAACTTCTTCAGAGCTGGGGCAGTGGGGAAATGTCCAACCAGATCTATCCCCCAATTGGAAAAGGGGTAGGGAGAGCTCATTGTCATGAGCTCTTCTAAAGGCCGATGCACTAGTGGTGAGTTCTTCTGGCACTTGTCACATCTTCTAACAAATTCCTCTGCCTCTTTTCTTAATTGTGGCCAAAAATTTCTAGCTCTCATGATCTTTCTTGATAGGGTTCTAACACCCATGTGGTTGCCACAACACCCTTCATGAATTTCTTTGAGAATAAGGGCACCCTCCTTCTGGATTAAGCACCGCAAAAGAGGTTCTCCAAACACTTTTCTAAACAGTTCTCCCTTTATTAGGAAAAAATGAGACGACCTGATTTTTACTTTCGCTGCCTCTTTACTATTATCAGGTAGCTCTTCCTTCTCAAGATATGCCATAATAGGGGAGCGGCAGTCCTTTTCTTCTTCTAGTGTGTGTATCTCCTCTTCTCCAAATTCCCGATGCTCCATTAATAAAGTGATTAACCTTTCTTGGTAATCCATTGC
This sequence comes from Phtheirospermum japonicum, assembly GCA_014905375.1. Classification (NCBI taxonomy): domain Eukaryota; kingdom Viridiplantae; phylum Streptophyta; class Magnoliopsida; order Lamiales; family Orobanchaceae; genus Phtheirospermum; species Phtheirospermum japonicum. The sequence goes on along the minus strand of BMAC01000060.1, from coordinate 1,329,764 downwards.
CGAGCTGGCTACCTTAGCCACGTAATCTTCTCGGTCGTTCTCTTCTCTGGGGATTTGGTGGATGGTCAAAGCATCCACGGTGTTGGCCAATCTCATGAAATTGAGCTAGATATTTTTGCATGTGTTCTTACCTCATCTCAAATTCTCCCCTTATCTACTTGTATACAAGTTGTGAATTCACCTGTGCGCATATCCGTTCTGCCCCCAATTCCTTTTCCATCTGCACTCCTCTCAGCAGGGCCTCATACTCCACTGCATTATTGGATATGGAATAGTTCATTCACACCGCATATTCTGTGGTCACACCTTTCGGATCTATTAATACTATTCCTGCGCCACAACCCAGGTAGCCTACCGAGCCGTCTGTGTAGATCGTCCACTCTTTCTTCTCCTCAGGAGAGCTGGTCATCTCTTGCATAAAGTCAGCCAGTGCTTGGGCTTTGATTGTTGTTCGCGCTTCAAAATTCATATCGAACTCGCTGAGCTCAATTATCCATTTCACCAGGCTCCTTGAGGGCATGGCTCGTTATATCTCCACACACCAGATCTCGGCGACATGCAACACCTTGCTCCAGTAATAAACCGTTTTTTGCATCCCGCCTTCTTCTCTTATTGGGACCGTGCTCACAACTTACTTCCCTACAGATAAGTATAAGATCAAAGGTTCTCCCTGGACTGGCTTGGTAAGCAATGACATGCCGACCAAATGCTCTTTCAACTTTTAAAATGCCTCCTGGCATTCTTTATTCCATTGAAATCGAGCCCTTCTTCACAAGGCTCAAAAAATTGTAAGCTCTTCTCGGCCGAGCGTGAAAAAAACCTGCTCAGGGCTGCTATCCGTCCATCCAGACATTGCATTTCTTTGACATTTCTCGGAGGTTTCATGTCCATAGTGGATTTAACTTTTCTCCGGATTGGCCTCAATTCCCCTTTCCGTGACCATATACCCAAGGAACTTTCCAACTCTCACCCCAAATGCGCACTTCTTGGGATTGAGCTTCACTCTGTACTCCCTCAAAGTATTGAACGTTTCCCTTAGGTCATCAATGTGTGAGGCCGCCTTTGCGCTTTTAACCAGCATGTCGTCCACGTACACTTCCATATTGTGTCTGAGCTGGGTCTTGAACATTTTATCTACTAGTTGTTGATATGTGGCGCCTGCGTTCTTGAGCCCAAATGGCATGACCACGTAACAATAAGTTCTTTTTGGGGTTATGAAACTAACCCATTTCCAATCCTCTTCGGCCAGCCTGATCTGGTGATATCCTTGCGAGGCGTCCATCATGCTTAGCAGTTCACAGCCTGATGTGGAATCCACCAGCTTGGCCTATCCTTGGCAGCGGGTAGTGGTCCTTGGGACAGGCGCGATTGAGATCTCTGAAATCTATGCACATTCGCCAATCGTCATGGGTCTTCGGTACCAACACCGCGTTAGAGAGCCATTGGGGGAATTGTATTTCCTGAGTATGCTTGGCTCGCAGCAATTTTTCCACCTCTGCCTCAATAATGGCTTCCTTCTTAGGATCGAAGTTGTGCTTCCTCTGCTTCACCGACTTTGTCATGGGGCTGATGTTGAGATGATGCTCAGCTATCGCCGAGTCTATACCTACTAAATCTTTGGGAGACTAGGCGAAGACATTTGCATTATTTCTCAAAAATGCGACTAGGTCTACCAAGACCTCCGGATTCAGAGTCGTTCCTACAAGCAAGACTCAACTATCATCTCCTGGGACTACCTCCACTGACATCAGGCTTTCCTCTCGATGAATTAGCTTGGGTCTGGCTTCCTCTGTTCTTGCCCTCTTGCATCGAATTTCCTCTTCATTGCGTCGAACACTCTCCACATAGGTCTGTCGAGACGTATATTGGCCACCCCATACTTCACCCACTCCATCCTGAGCAGGGGGCTTCAACTTCATGTGATAAATATATATTACTTCTTGAAATGGGCTTAAGGATGGCCGCCCCAACATGTCATTGTGTGAGGAGGGTGCGTCCACTGTCAAAAAATGTACCGACCTGGTCTGCCTAAACGGATCGTCCCCTAGAGTAACCAGGAGATTCACTGCTCCGAGCGGTCTCAGGGCTCCCCCCTCAAAGCCAACCAATGAGGTTGTGACCTCTTCTAACTCCACATTTAAATTCAACTTCCGAAAGCAATCATAAAACATAATATCTGTTGAGATTTCTGTGTCAACAAAGATCTGTCGTACATTGTAGTTAGCAACGATGGCTATAATGACCAAGGCATCCATGTGTGGAGCCAGGATACTGTTCTCATCCTCCTACCCGAAGCATATGTTCGAAATTGGTTCTAATTGTCCAATTTCACGTGCTCTCCTAGTCAGGTCTTTTGCAGCTCGCACATAACTGTTCTGGGTTCGCCGGGAATGCTTGTCCTATTCACCCCCTGTGATCATTAGGATTTCCCCTCGCACTTCCTGATATTGGCTCCTTTTGTGTATTTGCACGACCACCACTTCGTCCCTGTCTGGTCTGATATTGATCCTTTTTATAGGATTCAGATCTGAAACATTCCCTCTTTGTCCGTATAAATTCCTCGAGGTGTCCTGCTTGCACCATTCGTTCTATCTCGTCCTTCAAATGTGTGAACTCGTCTGTGTCATGGCCATATTCATTGTGATATCAACCGAACCGATCAGATTTTTCCTTTTTTGGTTTATGGGAGTATGTTCTAGGCCATTTGAGGTCGGGGTGCCACTCAATTGCCTATAGGATTTCTCCTTGAGGTGAGTCCAAAGGTGTGTATCTATTAAACCGAGGACGACCTCCTACCAGATCAGTCCTAGGCTTCTTCATCGGGGCTTTGTCTTCTCTGTCAGTTCGTTCCCTTTGCTTTTCTCTATCATCTTTCATCTTCAAGGCCACCTCCAAGTGGATATATTTTTATACTCTCTCCAAGAGCTCTCCAAATTTTAGCGCTGGATTGACTACCAACGATTGAAAGAACTCCCCCTTCCTGAGCCCTTGAGCTAAAACATTGACCAACAGCTCTTCGGATGCTGATGGTACTTCCAGCTTGGCGTCTGCAAATTGCTTGATATACCCACGCAAACTCTCACCTTCTTTCTGTTTCAAACTGAATAGTTCTAGCGGCATTTTTTAGTACTTCATGCAGCTGGTGAATTGGTGCAGGAATGCAGAACTAAACTCATCAAAGTTGCTTTTAGATCGGGGGGAAATTGACTAAACCAGAGCTGAGCTGATTTTGTGAAGGTCGTGGGGGAGACCCGACACATGACCACATCAGTAAATTTTTGTAAGGTAGTTACGATCTCAAATCGGCTCAAGTGGTCCCACGGGTCTGTTGTCCCATTATACTCAAAGCCCATAGACCGATAAGGGGCTGGTAGGTCATCGCGCATAACTGCCTCCGTGAACGGGGTGCTTCGCCTTTCCTAGCTTGCACCCATGCCCTCCATCTTCCGTTTAACCTCTCTGACTTCTCTTTACAGACTTTGCATCTGCTCGGTGAGGTCAGGGTTGGTTTTGCTTGATGTTTCACTTTCTGAAGTAGAACATCTCTCCTCATCTTCCTGGGGGGGAGCTCTGGCCACACGCTGGGCCGTCCGAGGTGGCTCTGTCTCCGACGGCTGGTTTACCTTGGGGGGTGGTGATGAAAGTTAGGCGGATTTCTTTTCCACAACCACCTCCACCGCCTTGCCAATGAGGTCAGATAATTGCCTCAAAAAGGAATCATTAAGCGATCCTCCTTCAGCTTGTGGGGCTCTTCCTGGAGAGGGTTGAGTTGTGCTCGGCCTAGTTGCTGCCGATGGTCCTGCTGTCTCCGGTATGCCCATTGGCGTAGCAGGACTTGGCATACTGCCCATCTCCGCCACCAGGTTTTGCCGGAGTCCGTCTGATGCCATACTTCTTTCTCACGTCTTATCTTTGTTCAACTTTCCCAAAGACGGCGCCAATTGTTTCGCCCTGAAAATTACGCCTGCTCCTCTCCCTGAAAATATCCCCGACCTGCTCCAACAAAGACATGTAATAAACGACCTCCGGGGGTTTTCCGGTGGAAACCTCTCCGATTCTTAAGTCAGTTAAGTGTTTTGGATCGGAATAAGCAAAATCAGGAGAAGAATGCTTAGAATGTCATACCTCTCTTAGCCTCGGGGCTGAGATATTTATAGTTTTCGCCAAGTGAAGCCTTTCCGGGATCTCAAAAATAGAAAACCCATGAATCTCGGGTCGTTACTCAAGATGACCTGGCCTAGAAGCTTCCTTCCAGAGAACAGATCAGTTTTGTCGCTAAGTTCTCTCAATTCTTGACCTGATCTCTTGAAACCTCATCCAAGGCTTCGAATGAGGTCAGGACAGTCTACCTCAGGCTATAGGCACGTTTTCTACCTTATTTTTCTTCTTTCTATGGTCATCAATTCAGCTCGTCCCAACTAGGTCTGTCCAAGCATGTCCGAGCTGTTATTAGATTAGGTCGCACCAATATTATTTATTTTGCATTTGCCATTTTTTTAAATATTTGTAAATAGGTGGATGAAAAAAAATGCCGGTTCATTATTCCAATTAATAAAAAAAATATTAAAAAGAAAAAAAATACATTTACTGATGACTTTCACGTCTATTGGTAATATTAAATAGTATTTTATTTATTTTTTTAATTAATTCTCGATGGGTGATTAACATGAATTTGTCTTGATTTTTGTTAATATTTTAGTTATTTTTTTATTAAATTAGGTGTGGGTTGGATAGATGGAGCTTATTTTCAAATTTTCATGTCTCTAACTAATTTTACCGTGTTTTATGTTTATTTCAGGAATTCTGAGGTGTTTTGGCCTTAAGATGGACGAGTGTGGGCCCGCAAGTGGAGTTTTAACAAGGTTGGGCCTCGATTTGAAGTGTTACAACTGACAATGGGTACGTTGATCCACACTGGTTTACCCAGTGCGATCATTGTTTCGGAAATTAAGAGTCCTCGGCCCATAAAACAACCATGCCCGGCTCCAATGCATTTTTAAAAAGTAACAATATTAGAAGGAGTTGGGGAGACTTGGTCAAGGGGTGAAGACCTTTCCTTTTAAGTATTATAAGAAAAGAGTTATTATTGGAAATAAAATCAAGATACCTTTTTGAAGAAATATTTGGTGAGAGGAAAGGAGACCATCACTTCTTATAAAATGGAGGCATTGGAAAATAAAAAAAAAACGTCCAGCATCAAGAGACCTCTCGGACCTCTTGGTTTGACAACCCAAGAGTGTTCTTTATTTTATTTCTTCTATTTTTTTGAGTTTCAAATTCAAGTTTAGATCTTAGATAGTTCTTAGTTTTAATAGATCTCGATAGCAATAGAGCGGCAACGAAGCATTTCAGCATGACGACTACGACAAGAAAACTTGGTGGACCAGACTTTCTGGATCACCACCGGAGCCCGGATGCCGATTCAATTCAACGTCTCTGAGGTCGAACGCAGTCTATCTTACGTATAAATTCTTCATGCAAATATTCTTGGGGAAAGAGTACACGACACAAATATCGTCTTCCGAGTTGCGGGCACTGTGGATCGCGTACCACCGGGGTAACGCGAACATCTATCCACTTTTCATTTCTACGATCGAGGATGCTCAACAGGCGCGATAGAAGAAAATGGCAAAGCTAACCTTGGGAGATTTTATCACTGAGCTTGCCCGGCAACACGGTTGTGACCCCTACGATGATGATGTTGTGTATCCGAGTGTGGTGATGCTTGTTGAGATTCAGACAGTTAATGGTCGAAATGTAGCCATTCCAACATTCATGATGCCCTCGGAGAAAGAAAAGGCTGAGGCGGTCGAGAATACCGACTACGTCAATGACGATGACGATGACGATGACGATGACGATGACGATGACGATGATGATGATGATGATGATGACGAGTACAACAAGGGGAAAAACGAGAACAATCAAGGGGAAAATGCGAATAACCAAGGGGAAAATGCGAATAACCAAGAGGAGAACCAGGAGGATGTGGATGGAGGAGATGGAAACACCGGTTTCCAGAATTTTGAGCATGGTAACTATGGGGAGGGCTTGTACTACTTGAACGAGCAGTGGAGGCAGCAGTAGGACTTCTAGGCGAGCATGTTGGAACAAATGAGGTAATTGGGCCTTCTTCAAGAAGAGCACACGAGAACTGCTCGACAAGATGCCTGTGAAGCACGGGAGGAGGCAAGGTATTTCCGAAGAACATTAACGATGTTGGGCACCAACTTGGCCGAAACGAATCAAAATCTTGCCCGGTTGACCAGTAATGTCGAAGCAAATCACGGATACCTTGTCACGATTGATGAGGGCCTCTCCTGTCTTGAGCAACGCTAGCCACCTCCACCTTCGACGACATGGACCAGTAGGTGGGACCATGCCCCATCTGTATCATCATTCGATCCAAACTTTTATTTGCTTTCTAGACTATTTTCTTTTATTCGGATTTATTAGATGTATTAATATTTTTTTGTTTTTGTGCTTTCGTGACTATGGGTAACTTATGGTTTCGTTAATTTCTTGTTATGGGTCTATGAACTTGTTTGAATACCGCATATTCATGTTTAGCATTTTAGCAATTAGGATTTTGCTTATTTTTATTAAAGGAGGGAGGGGACTGTGTCATCTGATCGGAGACACAGATGTGACCGATTGGACCAAACATTCTAGACTGTCATCCGATTGGATGACTTGAGAAACCGATCGGACGAAGTATACTGTACTCAACCCGGGATTTAGAGTTTCATGCATGCCTAGTTCGAACCATTTGGGGTAATATAGTCACATATTTGTAACAAAATGTTAATCAGCCAATCAATTACGTCAACTTTCATTGAGTATATCCCCATGCTTATTTGTATTTGTACTGGCTTGCCTGTCGGAATCATGTATTATGTGATCTTTAGTGCAAGATTTTTCAAAACCTACTTATATATATATTTAAAACAACACTTAGTCGTTAGCAATTTCACGAAGCTTTAAAAAATTGATCACCTTGCGTTTCAAAGTTTGAATAAAACCCTAATAAGGAGCCTTGTGTGTTTATCAACATTTCATGCTGTGATTCGATAAGTGTTTTGAGAAGTCTCTAAAGTCGCATGTGTATATTTGGTTTTGGAAATGATGATAGGCACATATAAAACCCGATTCCGGCCGTATTCAAAAATAAAAACTACTATAAATTCCTAATGAGCCCCTTTGAGCCTTTATTACGTCTCTTTGTTAGCCACGAGCATTATTATAACTCTTATTTCATTTAAGTTTGTGAGATGAGAGTTTTATTTATTATTGGTTCAATGAGTTTTGACGATTGTAAGGTGGGAATTAGTAGGATATATATATAAAAGAATAAGAGAGAAATTAAGGGTTCTCAAGTTCATAGGAGCATCTAGTTGTTAAGAATAAAAGCCTATTTATAAAGGCAAATGAGTATAGAAGGAACTAACACTCATGTTCCTTAGAATCGGGCGTGTTTATTCAGTTTTTGGTGAGAAATAGCCTTAATTATAAAAGGGTAAGGATAGTGTTATATGGTTGTTTTGGGAGGAATGAGGAGTAGAATTTTGCTCTATGTTTAAAAAATTTTGATTGAGTGAGTTATTGATTGCATTTGTTCGCAAGTTAGCCACACATCTTTATATACGACACACCTTACCAAAGAGCCAACATTACAACCCTAGAAAGTCCTAATCCAATTCTTGATCAAATATGCACACATATGCGATGTACGAGTCTTTGATTTTCACGAGTCGTTGAATGCATGTATATGTTGATCCGAGCGTATACACTTACCTTTTGAAAAATACGAGCGAATGAGTGCACCATAATATATTTCCCTTTTGCGAGGAGTCATTCTTTTGATTTCAAGGTGAAAAGGTAACACGAGTTTAGCCTTAAAGTTTTCGACAAAAGTGTTTAAATTTACAAAACTAAATTATATTCACAACATGACTCTTTGATCTAACTATCTTCACTTCTCTTGATTTTGATTCTTTCATTTGTTCGAGGACGAACAAACCAATTAAGCATGGGGTGGTTGATTCGTACGTATTTGTTACAAATAAGTATATAATTTAGTCATGTTTGAGTTTTTCTGCTTTCTTTTCGGGTCAACATTAGGCTAAAATGCATAATTTTGCATTCTTTGCCTTTTTGCTTAACTTTCCGACATTGTTGATCAACTATCGGTTCAATTGAGAGTAATTCCTTATTTTCTCATACAGCTAGAGCGTCTGGCGGATCCAAAGGACAAGGATAAAGGAAGCAACGCTCAAAATTAGCCTAAAGGACACTCATCCGATCGGTCGGATTGTATCTCCGATCGGATTGACCGATGAAGCACACACCGGTCAGACAAACTGATACACCGATTGGGCCTACGGACAGAAACTTTCGTCCGATCGGATAAGACCAATACAAATGCAGAATTTTTGAAATCTTCAGTTACGAAATGACTTGTAGCCTTTATAACAGAGGAAGGAGGTCCGAATTCGGACATAATTTGACAGAGGGGAAGAAGGATAAGCTGGTGAAGCCACAAAACATCTCAATATGTAGAGATATTTGACACATCTCTCGTACCTCTAGCATAAAGCCCTTACGGCAATCATAGTACGATTCGAGTATTTTGCGGCCATCATTCGTCGTTGGAATACAAGGTTCATGACAAGCTTTGAGGTTCCGATTGATCCAAACTTTTGTGCACCCCTTTTTAATAAATTAATTTAAAAGCACGTAAGTTTGCTCGCAAGAGTACGAGGTACTTGTAGGGTGATGAGTTTGACTCGAGTCGTATCTCTCGAGGAAACAACTATTCGTTCTTTCGGATATTTTTCTCAATTACGAAATAAAATGCATGTACATTTGGGGTTTTAAAGAGATTGAATTGATCATTATGAACTAAATCAATAATTAAACTAAGGATAATTAAACTAAGTATTATAAACTATATTATCAACTACGAGCAATAATTAAACTATCAAGAAAATGAAACCATGAATTAAACCTAATTAACGATTCTAAAAGCATGAATACAAAAAAAATTACCACTAAGCGAAGTATCATATGAATCTAAGAACGAATAACTAAGCATAAATCAACTCGCATAAATAAACTAAATTAATCCAATATCCAAGCATAAAATGATTAACTAAATTAAACTAGTTCTAGAAATAACTAAGAAAGTAACTAAGCAATTAACTACGAAATTAACTACGAAATTTTCTAAGAGTTTAGAGTACTTATTGGAACTAAGAAAAGCAGTAAATAGCTCCAGCTATCCCGGAGTTGCACGTCGATCTTGGGCGAAGATTGAATCCCGAACGCGAATTCGATATTTTGGACGCGTTGTTCTGCGATCCTTGATCTCCGTCTTCAAATATCGTTATGAGATGTGGAATTATGTTTATTATAAGCTAAAATACCCTAGGAGGTCGTGTCTCCTGAAAAAATCCGAAATATGGAGGGTTTATATAGATATTGCAAGTCTTGGCGCACAAGAAACCCTAAAATCCGAATTTGGGCCGTCGCGTCGACGCTGCATCGACGGTGCATCGACTGACGTGCGCTGATGCTCGGCATCGCTGCTGCCTGGGTGTGCGCATCGGCTGGGCGGGTGCGTCGACTGACGCGGGCTTTCATCGATGCTTCAGAGAGTTGCGTCGACCTTGCATCGACTGACGCCCCTTCAATCGACGCTTCAGAATGTTACGTCGGCTGTGCGTAGATCATCGCGGGCGGTGACTCACGTCGACGGAGCATCGACGCTCGCGTCGATCAACGCGACAGAGAGTCTGTCTCGGTTCTCGATCTTTTTGCTACTCGTTTCACCGGAAAGCTCGTTCTCCTATTCTTGAACATCAAACTTCATCTATTACACACTGAACTCTTTCGGTTACTTAGCTGTAAGGTGAAAAACAACGAATTATCACCTATTTGCATCAATTACGATTAAAATTTTGTAAAATAAGCTGGAACTATAAAAGTACGTAATTACGCCTAAATCATCCAACTTATACCAAAAACAAATAGAAAAACGAACTAAAAAGCTAATAAAAATAAGGACAAATCTATGTTAATCAACTACCCCACGCTTAATAGGTTTGTTCGTCCTCGAACAAACGATAAATTCAAAGTATAACTAGAATGAAAATAAGTTCAAGCAAAGAGTCGTGCTATGCTACATACATAATTTTGAAAATATAGGTACAAGTCACGCAACGTCAAACA
>BMAC01000060.1:1306736-1319509 GCA_014905375.1 Phtheirospermum japonicum | reverse complement strand
TAGCCACACGACTTATATATTCCATAACCGTCCAAAGAGCCTTACATTACAACCCGCGAAGACCTTTTCTGATTCTTAGTATTGACAGCACACTTAATTTGCGATTGAAAAGAGATTGATTTTCTGTGCTTATTTACTGTGCATGTAATTGTATGATTTGAGTGTATACACGTCCCATGCAGAAAATACTTGAGTGCTTTTGAGCGTACTTATATATATTATCCTTAGTGAGGAAGCATGATTTTGTTTTTGAAGCGATAATGTAATAATGGTCAAGTGTTTGACGTTGCGTGACTTGTATCTATATTTTCAAAATTATGTATGTAGCATAGCTAGCCACACGACTTATATATTCCATAACCGTCCAAAGAGCCTTACATTACAACCCGCGAAGACCTTTTCTGATTCTTAGTATTGACAGCACACTTAATTTGCGATTGAAAAGAGATTGATTTTCTGTGCTTATTTACTGTGCATGTAATTGTATGATTTGAGTGTATACACGTCCCATGCAGAAAATACTTGAGTGCTTTTGAGCGTACTTATATATATTATCCTTAGTGAGGAAGCATGATTTTGTTTTTGAAGCGATAATGTAATAATGGTCAAGTGTTTGACGTTGCGTGACTTGTATCTATATTTTCAAAATTATGTATGTAGCATAGCAGGCAAGCCATACAAACACAAATAAGCGTAGAAATAGCGATCAATCACATCAAAAATATGCATTTCAAAACAAAAGACATCAAATTGTACTAACCATACTCAACCACCCCCCTCCCTAAAAACTTGGCAATCTCCTGATTGTCATAAATATTAAAGAAAATAAGAGTATGGGAGATAAGAAAACATCCCTGAAAATTCGATGGCCGAGTCTCTCTAAAAATGCATGTGCAATTATCCTTCGTCTTAGATCGCGTGACTAGATTGTTCCGAACAAACCTATAAAAATAAACAAAGTAAAACAAATAAATAAACCATGATTGCGATCAATTGCTACGCGCAAGTGCCCGGTGGCACGTTTCTATTTTTGGGATTTGAAAAGGCCGGATTGCGGCTCAACGTCGTAAATGGCTGGTTTGCAGCTCATCAAAAGGTTGTGGGGCTGCAGCTAACTTGGGTTGGATTGCGACCTCGATCGACGAAATCATCTTTATCCCTGATTGCTGCGGTAAGTGGTAAGTTTAGCGGTTGATCGTCATCGTTAACGCCTCGAGTGGAACTAGCGACAAGGCCTTGCGGTAGCGAGCTACTGTTATATAACTGTTGTTCAGAATAAGCGATTTATCATATTTTCTGCACATCAACACACAATTAAACGTGCCACGGCAATTGACACAATATAAAAAGACAGCAATAAAATAAAAGAAAATAAAACAAAAACTAACTAACACTTGAGTTGCCTCCCAAGAAGCGCAACATTTAACGTCATATGCTCGACACAATTACTTGATCAAATCCTAGCTCGTGGTCGGTCTACAAACTCCTTCTTGCTTCTATCTCGAATCTTCATATATTTCTCATAATAAGGCTTAAGTCGATGCTTGTGGACTTGGAATCCCGTCTTTGCATTCTCATCGTATAGAGTGGCGACTCCATACTCATCCATCTCCATTATTAAAAATGGTCCACTCCATGCAACTTCAAAATTGGTTGGATCAAACTTACGATCGGAATTATATAGCACTAGTTGACCAACCTTGAACTTCTCGTTAAAAACTTCGTTCGACGTCTTCTTCTTCTTTGTCCAATCCTTGCTATTAGCCTCGCCCTTTTTCTTCGTACGTTTAAAATTCTCGTAGGTGTCGAGGGAAACACATCTTGAATGATAATGCGGTGGCTTCATTTCTTCTCGTGGCTAAAACTTCGAACGATCTCGTTGTGGTCTCAACTCCACCTTTGGCTCGTTTTCAGGCACGTTATACTTCATGGGCAATCCATCTTCAAATGCCTCTACATTATCAAACTCTTCAATCATGCCAATGCTCAAGAGTTCATTCACGCAAGAATCTACTAAATCAATAGTAGTACATTCGTCTTTTATAAATGGTGCAGGAGTCTTGTGAATATCTTGAAGTGAAAACGTCACCGTTTCGCCTAAAACGGACATAATCACCCTTCCCTTGTTTACGTCGATCACCGTGCGCGTTGTAGACATGAATGGACGTCCTAATAAAATTGCATGCTCTCGATTCTCGCTTTGTACGTCATCAACGTCCATAATGACAAAATCGACCGGCACTACTAGCTTGTCTACTTATACTAAGACATCCTCCACAATCCCCAAGGGTCGCCTTATCGTCCTATCAGCCAATTGTAATTTCATCGTGTTCGGCTTCAGCGGTCCTAGGTCAAACTCCTTGTAAATTGAGTGGGGCATCAAGTTTATGCTAGCGCCAAGATCGAGCATCCCTCTTGCTGTTTGTCCATTCCCGAGAGAAATAGTTATGCAAAAACTCCCGGGATCCTTCTCTTTAGGTGGCAATGGTTTCTTAAATATATCTCCAACTTCTCTTATCAAAGCCACAGGCTGATTTGTAGCCAAACGCCTTTCCCTTGATGCTAGCTCCTTGAAAAACTTTAAAAACGCTGGCATTATCTTTATCGCCTCTATCAGGGGGAGGTTAATATTAACATTTTTCAATAAATTATATAGCTCCATGAATTTCTTATTCTCCTTGGCCGGACGTAAGCGACTTGGAAAGGGAATACGATCATAAATGGTAAACTTCTTCAGTGGTGCATTTAAAGAATCGATGGGGTCTTCAGCTGCTGTCGGCCTCGAAATATTTGGATTTGAAGATTTATGCGTTAGATCGGCCGAATTAGTTGCATCTGCTTGTGGTTGGGTTTCGGCCCCCCTTTTGTCTCCTTCCTTTTCTAGCTCGATGCCGTTATCAACCTCTTTTCCGCTTCTCAGCACATGAATATCCGAGCCATGTTCTGTTTGGCTTGGAAAAGTATTTTCTCCTTCTTCAATGACGCCGTGTCAGTTCCCAATTGTCCTACCATTATCTCCAATCTTCTTAGTCCTGATGAATTTTCAAGAGTGCTTTCGGCCATTTCAGTCATCATCATTCTCAATTCTTTCATATCGTCTCAAACTTCTTTCATTTCACCTCTAACTCCCTTCAATTCCTCCTGAACATGTGTGAGGCCATCTTGGTTCCGAATAGTTTTGGCGACTTTGTTTTGCTGCCAGACTAAAAGTTGATCAGTCAACTGGACTGTAGTAGGTGTTTTCCCTTGCACTTGGAAATTATTCGTAGGCGGTGCTTGCGTGTGTGGTAGTCTCTGCCCGGAATGTTGTTGGTAATAATGGATGGCATTGACATCCCCTCGCTGTTCGTTGTTGAACGGGAACATATCGTCTAAATGTTCGGGGGATCCGCATTGGTGACACGTCGCATTAATCTTCTTTGAAGAGGCCTTGCTCGCCTGCTCGGCCTTCCAAGCTACCAATTTCTCCTCAAATATCTCCTCGCACTTCGCTTTGACTAATTTGCCGTCATCTAAGTCAGGATCGGGGATGGACATCTCGTTAACTTTAGATTTACGAGGCCGAGAGTTGGTTTCTCTAGATTTTTCGCTCTGTTTCTCCAAAACTCGTTGTGCTTCGTGGGCCGTTAAATCTCTGAAATCTCCTCCTGCTGCTATTTCAACTTGACTTTTCCCCATGGGCGACAAACCATCAAAGAAAAACTGATTAACTATCTCGGGGGAGTAGCTATGATGGGGGCATGCTTGCAAAAGTGTTTTATAACGCTCCCATATGTCATGAAATAATTCTCCCTCCAATTGTTCAAACGTAGCTATTTGCCTTCGAATATGCCCCGTGGTTTGTGCTGAATAGTATTGATTTAAGAACTTCTCGCTTATCATCTCCCAATCAGTTAACGACCTAGGTTCCAAGGATAATAACCATGTCTTCGCCTTGTCTTTCATGCTATAGGGGAAACAAATCATTTGCATCTCCTCCCGGTTAAGGCCATGACCTACAAATCTTCCTACTTCATCGATAAAGTAGTTTAAAAACGCTAAAGGACCTTCATGGGCATTTCCGTGAAAATTCGGAAGTAAATTGAGTTGATGCGGTTTAATCTCTACTTCCCTTGAAGTCGGTCCAAGAACAATAGCAGACCCATAAGGCACAACCTTCGGGCGTGCCAAATCACGCTGCCTAGGTGGTTGAGCATGTCTCGGTGCTCTCTCTTGATGATAGGCAGCATAATCTCCTTCGTAAGCTCGGTCATCGAACCATTCATCTACAAACTCACATCGAGGGATTTGTTTATCAGAATAATCATCACGTATTTCTTCATCACGTTGAGCGTTCCTTCCTCTTAGTTGTAGCGGGGCCCAATTGTTTGGTGGTTGATTGTAACCTCCAAAGTATCGCGGATCGCTTCCATACTCTCCCCGTTGTCTTTGTGGAGGTTGGAAAGGTAACTCATTGTTTAATGCATCAAATAATTCATCGTGCCCGCCTCCATGATTAGATCGTCTCGCCATAGATTCGAGAATCTCGTCGCACACGAAATCAGTTGTTGTTGAAGAATCATCCTCGGGAATAAAAATGGGTCTTTGTATTGGTGGATCTGAACGATGGATGTTGTCAATGAATGGTACAAGGTCGCGGTGAAGTGATCGCCTTCCTTGCATAAACTCAACAATACATCAACGTATCAAATGGCAAAGACCAAGTGCAAAAATAAAATAAATAAATAAAAAGAAAAAGAAAATAAAAACTTAAAACGAAAAACATCCTATATTCCTTACTCGTTGCTTCCCCGGCAACGGCGCTAAAATTTTGATCCAAACTTTTGTGCACCCCTTTTTAATGAATTAATTTAAAAGCACGTTAGTTTACTCGCAAGAGTACGAGGTACTTGTAGGGTGATGAGTTTGACTCGAGTCGTATCTCTCGAGGAAACAACTATTCGGTCTTTCGGATGTTTTTCTCAATTACGAAATAAAATACATGTACATTTGGGGTTTTAAAGAGATTGAGTTGATCATTATGAACTAAGCAATAATTAAACTAAGGATAATTAAACTATGTATTCTAAACTATATTATCAACTACGAGGAATAATTAAACTATCAAGAAAACGCAACCATGAATTAAACCTAATTAACGATTCTAAAAGCATGAATACAAAAAAAAATTACCACTAAGCGAAGTATCATATGAATCTAAGAACGAATAACTAAGCATAAATTAACTCGCATAAATAAACTAAATTAATCAAATATCCAAGCATAAAACGATTAACTAAATTAAACTAGTTCTAGAAATAACTAAGAAAGTAACTAAGCAATTAACTACGAAATTAACTACGAAATTATCTAAGAGTTTAGAGTACTTATTGGAACTAAGAAAAGCAGTAAATAGCTCCAGCTATTCCGGAGTTGCACGTCGATCTTGGGCGAAGATTAAATCCCGAACGCGAATTCGATATTTTGGACGCGTTGTTCTTCGATCCTTGATCTCCGTCTTCAAATCTCTTTATGAGATGTGGAATTATGTTTATTATAAGCTAAAATACCCTAGGAGGTCGTGTCTCCTGAAAAAATCCGAAATATGGAGGGTTTATATAGATATTGCAAGTCTTGGCGCACAAGAAACCCTAAAATCCGAATTCTGGGCCGTCGCGTCGACGGTGCGTCGACTGACGAGCGCTGATGCTTGGCGTCGCTGCTGCCTGGGTTTGCGCGTTGGCTGGGTGGGTGCGTCGACTGACGCGGGCTTGCATCGACGCTTCAGTGAGTTGCCTCGACCTTGCGTCGACTGACGCCCCTTCAATCGACGCTTCAGAAGGTTGCGTCGACTGATGCCCCTTCAATCCATGCTTCAGAATATTGCGTCGGCTGTGTGTCGATCGTCACGGGTGGTGACTCGCGTCGACGGAGCGTCGACGCTCGCGTCGATCGACGCGACAGAGAGTCTGTCTCGGTTCTCGATCTTTTTGCTACTCGTTTCCCCGAAAAGCTCGTTCTCCTATTCATGAACATCAAACTTCATCTATTACGCGCTGAACTCTTCTGGTTACTTAGCTGTAAGGTGAAAAACAACGAATTATCACCTATTTGCATCAATTACGATTAAAATACGATAAAATAAGTTGGAACTATAAAAGTACGGAATTACGCCTAAATCATCCAACTTATACCAAAAACAAATAGAAAAATGAACTCAAAAGCTAATAAAAATAAGGACAAATCTATGTTAATCACCGATGCAATCTTTGGAATGGGCAAGTTCATCATCAACGTTCGTTGAAAGTAGTCTCGATGATTAGTAACATCTAAACTCATTTTCTTGAATTGATTTTAATTAGTTTGATTGGTTAATTGTGCTGAATTGTTTGGTGAAGATTTTGTTGGGATTGTGTTGATGATTTTTTGGGTTCATGATTAGTCAAATTTATTATTCTCGGTAATCTAGTTATTAGATGTTTGGGTGATGGGTTTTTATTTAATCGGTTGATAATGTTTATGACTGATTTCGTTGAATGAGTTGTTGCGTTTTAGTTGTTTCAATTGGGTTAAATCTTGGTTGAATGTTGGAAGTTGAATTAATTCATTAGGAATAACATGATTAGTATTGGATAATGATATAGTTAAAGTATAGTGAATGAATTGTTTGGTGTTTGATAGTTAATTCACATTAAGGTGATTTGGATGTTAGTTAGTTATTGGTCATGCATGATAAGAGTTAAGCGTGTTTTAAGATCTTTAGTATGATGTTAGATAGTTCGTAATTGAGTTTGCAAAATTAGTTTTCTTACTTCTTGTCAAGAGGTTGACGACCTCGAAGGAAGAAGAGTTTGAGTTTATTCAAGTTAAGTCGATTTCATAATCCCAAATCAACCCCCCGCCCCCCCTGATCGTGTGTTTAGAATTAGAAATTATGCTATTAGTATGATAAACTTCATTGACTCCGGTTTCCGTTCCTCGAGAGATTCGACTCGAGTTAACTTGCCAGTCTACAAGTGACCATGTTCTCTTGCGGGCGAACTAAGCCTTTCAAACGTAGATGCGCATTTGTTTAACTTAGATTCTAATTTTGAAAGGACACAAGAGTTCGGATCAGTCGCCTTCAATCCTCAACTCCGTGCTTCAAAAAAGTCTGTCCTCAAGTCTTGTTCTCTCTTATCTTAAATAGACAATCCTAGAGTCCTAAACTTGGTAAACAACTAAAACAAATCCTAAACATAATCTAGGAAACTAAATAAAGTCCTAGATACAATCTAGGAAACAAGATTTGGAGTCCTAATTTATTTTGTGCACAAGAAAGGCGAACAACTAAAAAATGAATTATTTACAAGAATAAATTCTCAACACATTGGGTTCCAATCTCTCGTGGCATGTACAATTACTCTACAAAAATTAATAAATTTCATATGTTAAAAAATTTTCCATCCAATAACAATAAGATTCTAATATCACACTTATTTATAGCCATTCAATAATAATATAAATAAATGTTAAATAATATATCAAATCAGTTACGTTGTCATCAAAAATATGTGAGACGTCAACACCCTTCCAATTGAATGGCCACCTCATTGATCGTGGTCGCTATAAATCAGAGAAAATATTTTTCATTACCAGATGCCAAGCGAATGAAGGTAGAGCCTCATAAACCCAATACTACAACAAATTAAATACAATTATTAAACACAATAAATATTTTTAAAAAATTTATATATCTTATAGATAATTATTTAGAATTTAATTATCAATTATTATATTTTACAATATTATTATAAATGAATGTATTACTAGATAATTTAAAAATATTTTTAATTTTATTTTATATATTATTCTCAAAACAAGTGATTTTTTTTTCATTTTTATTTATTTATCATCATAATTATTAATAAATAAATAAACATTTGGTCTTATAATATATATTTATCAGCAAAGCCAAAATAAGCAGACCTTTTTAAACTAATATATTAAAAAGATTTAGTACATGTTTTACATATATTATATAATTTCCCAAAATATTTATATTTAAATATAAATTATATATTTATTTACTCTAATTTATAATAATTTATAATATAATTATAAATGAAGATATTACTAGTCAATTTTAAAATATTTTTCTTTTGTTTAAGTTTCTGTATTAGTTTTTTACTTTTTTATTTATTACTAGACAGTTATATGCATGAAAAAGTTTTAGCAAGTTAATAACTACTAGTGCGATGCACGAATCGAATTGAAATAGATGGTGTAATTCATTCGATCTAAGTGTAATATTATTAATTTATTAATATAATATAATAATCTAAAATACTCAAATCACGATTATTGGTCAATATACGCACCCCATTTATTTATTAGTTCACCCCACTAAAAAATATTATCATAAAAATGTCAATATTACCCTCAAAACCTTAACCCCCCAAATACTTCATCTCCTTCAACTCTCCACCACCACTCCAACCGCCGCCCATCACCACCATGGTCTTCGGCTATTGAATAATATAAACAAAATACGCATATAGAAATACGTTGCCGCCGCCGCCATGGACGACGTGCTATTAAAGAAAGAAAAACGAAAAATATGCCTTGACAAAAAGTCATTTGAACCAGATTTTTGAACACAAAATACATGTTCAAAAAATCGATTCGAAGATACAACACATGTTTGAAAAACTGATCTAATGCCCCTTTTTAGGCTAAAAAGAGGTTGTTCAAAAAAAATTCGGAACAACGTCGTATTGTTCAATCAAGATATTCGAACACATGAGTTATGTTCGAGAAACCAAAGATGAACACCCATATTTTGCATCTGTTTCTTACCCTCTGCCGCGTAGATTCGTCACTTACCTTTCATCGCCCGTCACTATTTTTTCTTCTTTCTGTTCGACGGTGGCTGCGACGGTGTAATGGGTGACGCTAATGGAAGAGTTGGAGTGATGGTGAAGGGTTGGAGAAGATGATGCATTTGGGTGTTTAGTGTTTGGGGGGTACTTTTGGTATTTTGTTGAATTTTTTTTATTGGTGAACTCATAAATAAATGGAGTGCGTATATCCGTTCCCTAAACCAAATTAAAGGTAAATAACTCCACATTTATATATTATGGAACAACTTTTTGAAGACTCTATTATATGTCTAATTATAGTTTAACTTGTTATCATCACATTCCAATAGTTTCAAATCTCTTATTTAGTTAGTCGTGCAACAATCATATTAGTCACTTTTATTACAAACCATTGCATGCATCTCCTTGTTTAGTCTTTGTATTCAAAGACAAAATAAGGATTCTATAACAAATTTAGGTTTTTCTAATTATCGGTACTCATTGTACTTGTTTGTCAATAGGTAGCCCAAAGTTTATCATTAGATTGTGTCATAATTCAATTACATCAATCTATTTGAGTACAATTTAAGTACAAATTGTTGTACTCTTTATTTTAAAAATATTTCATATCAGCATAAGTTTACAATTACCAAACCAACCTTTAACCAATAAAAATATAATACTTGTAATATAAATTTGAAGAAAATCATAAAATCAACTAAATAAATACAAAAAATAATTATTTAAATTATATATATATATTAATTAAATTAAAAATAAAATGTCACAAAAACCATATACATTATAAATAATATAAAATAAATTCTAAAATATTTTTAAATTAGATTAAAATATTATGGATTCTAAAAAATTATTTGATAATAAGAAAAAAGATAGAAATGTTATAAAATAATAACTAAATCATGAAAATATGAAATATGTTAAATATATATAAGAAATATATTTTATATACAAATATATATCAAATAATTTGAAAATAGAAAAACTACGAATATAGTAATAGTTTAAATAATATAAAATAAATCTTATTTCACAATAATTTTATAGAATAAAATTAAAATAATTTAAATCCTAAACAATCATTTACTAAATTCTAGAAGTAACAAAAACACACTTAAAATGCTATAAATAATAAAATAAATCAGAAAAAACAATGAATTTAGTTAAATAAATATGACATATATTTTTTAATTCTAAAATATTCTTAATAATTTCTAAAATAAAATAAAATAAAAAATAGAAATTTTATAATATAGTAAATAATATAAATATAAAAATATTTAGAAATATATAGAAATATAATAAAATTATAATTAATTTCTAAATATTTAGCTTATACACATTGAAATAATATTTTGGCGATAGTTATAAAGTAAATTAAATAAATATATTGTTCTAAATAGATTTTATCTATTGAAAGTTGATAATGAAATAATAAAAAAAATCAAAAAGTTATAAAGGAAATTTTAAAATATTTTAAAAAATAAAGTAATATACTTAATTATAGTTATATTATAAAAAATTATCTCCTAAATCAGGAAAATAAAAAAATATATCAATATTGTAAAAATATATAAAATACTATAAAACTGAATAAAGAAATACCAAATAAATAAGACATCGTCTTACAAATTTAATTTACGGCCTTTGTAAACAATTTTATTATAGTTAATATTTTTGAAATCAGCCCGATAATTTACTCTGGATAGTCACTGAGTAATTGACTTAACCACCAAGTCATCGAGTCAGTTGATTAACCCGATAAATAAATTAAAATTTATATATATTTAAATTTAAATGAAAGTTATTAAAAAAAATATTAATAAATAATTTATGTGTGGATTTCTAACGTAAAATACTTAAATCCATAGTAATTAGTCATAAATTATTAATTTACAAATGTTCATATAAAATTATTTAGTTAAAACTTTAAAAATAATATATTGGATTCTTTCTATTATTCGATTATATAATCATTTTATTGTTCTGCCTACTTATAATCTTGATTTCAAATTTTAATCAAATAATTATATATGTTCATAATATAGTTTTTTAAAATCTTTTTTTTTTTTTGAGGAAATTTTATTGTCAAGCTTGTGACACGTTTCGGGTCAACGTTTGGGTCAACTAGGTTTCAGCTGAGTCACGTATTGAAAATTTAAAGATATGACTCCATTAGATTTATCCTCATATCGCCTGAACTGGTCAAAAAGTAAAATTATGGAAGGAGAGAAAAGTTCTTATTACCGATTATAACTTTTTTGGTCTTCGTTACATCAATTTCTAGTTGTACTTATATTATCTTTTTTTTCTTTAACAAACTTATTAAATAGTTTTTTTAATTTATAAATTTTTAAATTTCTTTTATTCATTTTATTTTATTTTTTGAAATTTTGTTGTGTTATTTTATATTTCTTGTGATTTTTTTTTAGTTAATAATTTTCTATAATTTAATGGGTTTTTTTATCTATGAAACTCATATTTAAATTTATAATATTAGATGCTTTTTGGTTGGTTTCCATTTTGTATTTAATAAATAAATATTATTAAATTAATTATAAGTTCTTATATTTTATTTAAAATAAAACCAATTTATTTGATATCATTTGACACATTTATATTTTGATTTTACTTTTTTGGGGTTTTCAGATTTATAAAATAATTATTTAAATTTATTTATAAATTATATGTTTTATATTTGTATTTTATTTTAAATATTTCTTATATATATATAATATTTTTAAAATTTCTATTATTGTTTTCGAATTTAATTTTATATTTTTCTCGATGTTGTTTTTTATGTTTGGATGTATTTTTATAGAATCTAATTATTTTTAAATTAAGTTAACTTATTTTATGAATATTCTCTTTAATTTAATTTGATTATTGGATTTTCGGTTTTGTTTCATATTAATAATTATTTATAAGTTATTATATTTTTATCTATATAATTTTATTAACATTTTCCAGTTTATTTTATAGCATTTGAAAATATTTATATTTTATTTTTTCTTTTTGGTGTTTTTCGAATTTATTAAATAAATATTTACATTTATTTATATATTTATTTTAGATCATTTTTAATATTTTAGATTTTTTTAGATTTTTATATTATTTTTGTTTTTATCAGATTTTATTTCTAATTATACATAACTATTCTCTATGTTTAGTATTTTCTTTACATAAATCATATTTCCCAGAAAGTTACCGACACAAATAATTATATAAATAATAAATATGTATTACTATAAATAGTAAGTGAAATGAGCGTGAAAATTTTCAAAATATATTTAGAAATTCTAGCCTTTATATATATATATATATATATAGGATTAGGTTCAAATGAGAACCATGTCCTTATTTGTGAACCTAAGGGCAATTATGAGACTTAGATCAAATTAAATGGATGAATCAGGTTTTTTGTATATTTCTTTATTTCAATAAAAACATTAGGATCGTATAATAAAAGGACTGCTGGTGTATGTAACTGAAATATAAATAAAGTACTGTGATTGTATAATAAAAGCACTGCTGATATATAATAAAAGCACTAGTTCGCAGGTTCGCAAATAAAGACATGGTTCTCATTTGAACTCAACCCTATATATATATATATATAAGGGTGGGTTCAAATGAGAACCCGTCATTATATGTGAACCTAGGAACTTATCTTGACCATTAGATTGGATAATCTTGATGGTTGAGAACATGACATGTCAGCAGGGTAATAATGTAAAATACTGTATTAAATAATTAAAAATGGTATTTTGGACATATATCAACGTTTATAAAGAGCACTACATTGTTCTTTAGAAAGCACAACGGATAAGAAAGAAAACACTACGATTTTATACAAAAAGCATCACAAATTTCGTCTATAAACTGCAAATTCAAAATTTTGAAATAAAACTCAAATCTTCAACAAACCATAAC
>BMAC01000060.1:1290378-1303540 GCA_014905375.1 Phtheirospermum japonicum | reverse complement strand
CATGACAAACATTTAGTCTGTTAAATTTAAATTCAAAATATAAAATAAATAAAATATTTAAATAATAATAATATATGCGGGTTTGAAACAGAATTCAAATGGGAACGGGTACTCGCGGGTACCCGGGGGGGAACATTATCCCCATCCCCGTACCCGCCCCTCAAAAACCCCACAATTTCATACCCGCCCCATCCCCATCCCCATCCCCGCTTAAAGTGGGTAATCCCCATCCCCGTCGGGGTAGGGCCGGACAGATCCTCATTTTAATCAGATTTATTGCCATCCTTATGTTTGGGGAAGAAGAAAGAACAGTATGGTGGGATGGTGGTACAAGAAACGGTAAGGGTAAATCAATCACTTAAAGAGAAAAGAGTTTTCTTATGAACCTGAGCAGAGGCAAACGAGTATTATCATGTGGGGTATGTATAAATGGGGTTTTCCCCTTTTTATGGCTTTTAAAATTTTATGTATTGAAAAAAGCAATGTTTTAAAATCAACCTATGTGGTGTCAAGCGAACCTAGATCGAGGCAATTTTTCCCAAATTGGCGGAAAAAATTACATCAGCCAAAATATTGAGGTAGACGGCCGTTTAGGTGTCTTAGGCACTCTAGATGGCGAAAAATCGAGTCTAAGAGGCAAATCGGCAAGAAAAACTCGGATTTATTCTGACACCCAACAATCGCCTAACGATTTTTACAACCTAAAAAAAATTAAATAATCATATTTAAAATATTTCAAAATTAATAATATTTTAAAACTTTGGAAATAATATATTCACTAGTACAAAAATAGGATTCAAGAACAGACATTTAAGAACGCCTCAGGAGGCGGCGTTCTTGAATGTCAGGCGGTGGCATTTTTGTAATAAAAGTGTCACATACCAGAACGTCTTTTTTAAAGATATTCTGGTATACTGGATATCCAGAACGTCGTTTAAAAGACGTTCTTGTATATTAGATACCCAGAACGTCATTAAAAAAGACGTTCTTGTATTTTAAATATCAAGAACGTCTTTAAAAACGACATTCTCGTATTTTAAATATCGAAAACGTCTTTAAAAAAGAAGTTCTAGAATGTTGTACTATTAAGAATGCCTCTCTCAAGGACATTTTGGATTATGATTTATATTTAATTAATTAATATTCATTCATCTCCCCGCTTGCCCGCTCCTCCGAAAGAAAACCTCCCACTTTTCCCGAAATCTCAGGGAATCGAAATTTCCGAAAATCTCATCCCTGCGCAAGCCCAGTCTGCTCCCCTTTTGTTTTCCAATTTCTTCAAAAAAATTCGAAACTTCTGGGTCATCGTCTCCAGCGCCGGTTAACTGGATTAATGGATCCTTACCCTTCGATGGTCTCAACCTTCCTACCCTCACATCCAATTATGTCAAACACAACCCCAATTCTAACAAGCTAAACCCCCCTGCGATTTTGAGCGTCGATCCCCTTTTGGGGGAAAATGGTGATTCCTCGTCCGGCGGCTCTTCGGTTGAATTCCACCCTCACAGACCTTCGACACTTGCTGTAGGTACTACCACGGCCATCAATTTCATCAATCACGTCCCAATTGATTCCAATTCAAATCGCGAGGTCCAATCCCCTTTTGGGAAAACAGGCGAAATTTCGGCCGGTGCCTTTCCCGTTCAATTCGGGTATTATAATCCTTCCCTACACCCAGTGGAATATATAAATTTCAACGAGGCTCAATAATTTCAACGGCGCCTTTCCCGTTCAATTTTGTTTATGCAGAGGCTTAAGAGTATAAATTTCAACGAGGCTCAATAACTTCCTCAGAATCACAAGTTTCGGGTAATATTGGGCTCCATTATTCTTTTCTTTTCTTTCTTGATTAGATTGTTGCAGATTGTGGTATTTTTTTTCTTCTTCAATATTTTATGATAAAAGTGGGTTTTTTGAAGTGAACTATAAATGAAACCAAATTAAAATCCCTTTTTAGTTTCTTTTCTGGTGCTATTGCATTTGTGTTTCTCTGGTATTATCTTTTTCTTTTCTTTCTTTTTTTTTTTAGCATTGAATATCAGAGATATGCAAAATCTTGAAATTACATCTCTAAATAGGATTATTTGACCAAATTCTTCATTATCCCGACCACATTGTTTGATGTGCATGTTGTGGCTCAACATTTGTGTTTTCCTCGATTTCAAATTTAATTTTAGATAGTTAAAATGTATCAATCTGTCTATTAATGCATTACATTGAATGATTATTCCCCTTTTTTCTAATTTCCAAAGGAGAGCAGTTATCTTGATGAAATATTAGATCAACTATTATTCATGGTTATTTTGAAATTGAATCTCGTTTGGAATTTAACGAATAAAAGGATATGATTAATTTTGATGATTTATTTAAATCAATGCCATGATATATAGAAATGCTTGATTATTTAAAGCACAATACATCATAGAAATGAGATATTTTCTTATGTGGCAGTACATTTTTTCCCCAGTAGCATCATTTACTAGAAGCAATTTCTTAGTGAAGGTCTTTCCCGTCGTTTGTCGTTTGAATGTCGTTTTTTCCAACATTATTTTTTATTGGGCTTTCTCTTTGGCAGGTGAAATTATGGTTCCGAAAGATTATTATAAGACGAAAGGATCGGCGAAAGCTGAAGTGGGAGAAATCGATACAAGTGCGTCGCTTGAATCTGTGAAAGATGCGGTTAGCTTATTTGGGGAAGGTGCTTTTTCCGGGGAGAGGCCTGCAATTAGGAAGATAAAACCACATTCTGTTGAGGTATGTTAACTCTGTGTGTGTGTGCAGGCATGTGTATTGCAATTGATCGTAATACCTATTTTAGTAAACTAATTTATAATTTTAAAAATGGGTTAATGTGGGTATAAATGTATAAATACAAAACCTTGAGGTTTGACCTAATTACAAAGAAAACCAGGCTAACTGTCAAAATTACAAAAATAACCCTTGAAGTTTGATTCAATGTTAAATTTAAGGGGCTTACTCTAATATTTTTACAAATGTGAAGGGGTAAATGTAAAATAACAAAGAATCTCTGGAGTAGTTTTGAAATTTTGAAAGTTGGTCTTTTTTGTACTTAGGTCCAACCCAGTGATATATTTTGTAATCAACCCGAAATATATATTAAAACCTATATTGTTTGATGTGATTTTTTTGTGACTATCTACTTGCTCTGCATCCTTGATCATTGAAGTTTTCGACTCATTTGAGTTGCTGCAAAATAATCAAGATAAATCTGAAATTTTACTAGCTGCATATTTTTCGTTGTTTAGGGGGGAATATCAGTTGCATGTTATTTCCAAAATCAAATCTCTTCAACAAGTATATCAAAACTATAAGCAATAGTCATGAAAACACCCTTAAGGTTTGGTTTTATTACAGAAACCCCCCAATTATCTCTTAAAATTACAAATACCCCCTCGAAGATCGTAAATTCTTAACATGTACTCCCCTATTGTGTGTGAAGCTTGTAAAATAGAAAAAAAGTTAAGGGCGTAAATGTAATTTCTTTATTTTAATTTCAGAGAGTGCTGGCGAAAGAGACGCAACTTCATTTGGTCGAGAAAGAACTGAACAAGTTGAAGGAACAATTACAAAATGGCAAGACCACTAAAGCCCAGGCCCTCTCGGAGCTCGACCGATCCAAACGGGTCGTCGAGGATCTAACCCAAAAGCTGAAAACTATCCACAAGTCGAAAAACTCAGCAATTGCAGCTACCGAAGCATCTAAGAACCAAGCGAAGCAATTCGCCGAAGCCAACAACTCAAGTTAATAACAGAAACCGATAGATCCTCGAATACGGATCGGGCCGAATACACAGCCATGGTCGCCGAACTTGATGCTGCCAAACAGGACCTAAGGAAAATCCGTCAGGAATACGATGCGTTTATCGAAATTAAAAACACGGCGACCGAACAAGGTGACGAGGCCGAAAATTCTGTGAAAGTGAACATTGAACGGGCTGGCGAGTTATCCAAAGAAATTGGGGTCGTAAAGGACTCGATTCGAGTAACGAATCTCGAAATCACATGGGCAAAGGATGAAGAAAAGTTAATTCGGGCCGACAAGGACGAACAGAGACAGTCTTATAAAACCAAACTCGACGAATTAGAGAGAAAGTTGCTTTCGAATCCCAAAATCGGCAATAAAAATCTCGAGGCTCATTTGGCCGAAACTTTGTCGACTGTGCCCATCACGCTTGCAGCGAGGTTATTTATACTCTAAATTGAAATCAAACTCCTTTTATTTTGTTTTATTTTTTTACTTTTTGGTTTTTAATTTTACCAATATGTAACTATGGTTCTTATCATTCATACATGTAAATGCAATATCTCACATGCATTTTAACTCGTGTGGCAGAATCACCTTGATCTCCATACCGGGTGAAATGGCCAAAGACATTTATTGTTGTTTCACATGTTAGAGAGTTCCTAAACACGGTATGACTTCTCATATCTTTAATGTTTATGCTGAAAATTAGGGAACAACACTTAGGTTCTTAACTCGTAAATATTGAATGTATTTACTTTTTATTTCTTACAGGTGGTCACGGATATCCTTCACCATCAAGTCATAGGGTCTAGAGGCTAGCAAAGTATCGGTTTCTCAAGGTATTTGGTCTTAATTTTTGTTTCAACCCGTAGATCTAATTTTATTCCAGTGCCAATATTATATTAGGTTAACATTCTTGACTTTAAGTGTGCAAATTAGTCTGTTTTGTAGCTTTTGGTGTAGGTTTTTGTTTCCTGGTTTAAACTAATCTGCTTGCACCCTCATGGGCGAGTGTGGGGGAATTTGTTTTTCTTTCAGTTCATTATCAGTTGTTTCTTGCAGTAGTCATAATTGAATAGTACTTCAGCTTGTAGACTGTCAGGAGCTGCTTGAATATACCTGGTTTTTGATCCACGATTAAAAATAATGATTTTCTTTAATCAGAAACAATCTGATTTGTTGCTGCATGCTGATGACCTGGACGCTATGTGGGTTTGCCTGAGGGAGAATTGTGTTATCGATGATGCAACTGGTGCTGAAAAGGTAAGTTATTGTTCATCCATATTTTCCCATTTTCTTTTGGTTTCTCTTTCGATCCTCAAGCGCAGTTGCCTTGCATGCCTAGAGATAATAATGAATGTAGTCCATAAAAAGTGTTTATTCTTATATTAGTGGAGTATAAGTTTTTGTTGAAGATCTCTATTTGAATAGCCTCCAATAAGTTACTTATCCAACATGCATCATCACATGCTCCCTAAATATGCGATTCAATTAGTGCCAAATTGGTCATAGCTCACAATGAGTTTTTCTGTTATCTAATAGTGTTGCATATTTTTTAAGTTCTCATTCTCTATGACTTTCATGACATGGCCAACATATCCGATACTGAAGAGAGTTAATCAACAACCTTCAGTTGCCTGATTTATCTATGCTACTTGCATTTCCACATATATGTGAATATAAGATGCAGTTAGTACAAAACTGGTTATAGATTGCAAGTCGTGTACACGTTTCATATTCCATATTTCTGTATGAATTGTATTAAATTCACCTTTAATTTGGTGAAATTATTTAGGTGGTGCCATAATGCTGCAATATGTATTTCATGTTTCTATAACTCTTGGTTCCGTGATATAGTCATCCCTTTTTTCTTTTTTACTATATTTAAATTTCAGTTTTTCCATTATGTGTTATCTATGTATTTTTAAGTTCACAACTTCAAGGAAGATGAGGCTTGTTTATAATTGATCAAATAAACTTATACTTGGATGAACTCCATTTGTAATTGTGCAGATGAATTATGAGGACTTCTGCCACATTGCCTCTGTATGTACTGAACAAATAAGCCTCGGACAACAGGCTCTCTATATATCCTATTATCCATTGATTTTTTTCCCTTCATTATTTTTGTTATTCCCTTGTGTTGTTTGTATTGATATATTATGGTAATTGTTTATTATTGTTATTAGTGACATGTGTTGTTTGATCTTGGGATTATATAAATGAAATGTGTTTTTTGAATTAAATAGGTAATAAAATTGTAATATATGAGCAGGCCTGGAAAAGTGAATGTGGAATGAAATTTGATGTATTTGTTGGCACCTGCATTCATTTAATTTTTTTTTATTTTTTACTACTTTCTAGAACGGTTATTCAAAAACCCGTTTTGGAAAGTAAATTTTCCAGAACGCCTGTTTTTAGAGACGTTCTGTAAAGTATAGTTTCCAAAACGCCTGTTTTAGAGACGTTCTGTAAAGTATAGTTTCAAGAACGCCTTTTTTAGAGACGTTCTGAAAAGTATAGTTTGCAGAACGCCTTTTTTAGAGACGTTCTGAAAAGTATAGTTTACAGAACGCCTGTTTTTCGAGGGGCGTTCTGTAAAGTATATTTTCCAGAACGTGCGAAACCTGTAAAAACGACTTTTTAGAACGCCTGAAATATTTTTCAGAACGTCTCAGAAAAATGTTCTTGAAAGTCTGACAATCAAGAACGCCTTAGCAGGGCGTTCTTGATTGTCAGACTTTCAAGAACAGCTCCATACAGAATGTCTCAGTAGGGCGTTTTGAATTTGCAGAAACAGGCGTCTTTAAAATCTGTTTCTGCACTAGTGATTATTTCATATACTCCTCCCGATTCAAAATATTTATTATTTTAGTATCACATGTCTATTTATTGTTTTAACATCATGAAACATGATTAAGAAATGAAAGAGAAAGAGTATACGTCTTATTAAACAATAAAGATCCATTTTTTGGGAATAGATCATTAATTCATTAAGAATAGGGGCACATGTAAATAGTACATTAGTCATGGTAGAACTGGATACATATGTAAAAGGTTGTCTGTCCCATAAGCTGGAGACGAATGAGTTAATTATAATAAGAGATGAACAGCATTTTTTCCAATCATACGAGGAAAACGAGAATGGTTTGATCAATTGTGTAAAAAAAAGAAAGGAAAAAAAAAAAACAAGGATAAATCAAATCCCATGCTAGTGGTTCTTGCTCCATTTTAGTGATCAACAGTTGGTTTGCTCTCGGGTTTAGTACAAAACTACAGAGAGAATAATGAATGTAGCAAGTGGAAAGATTTGGGCATTGGAAAATATTATTGCCAAATTTCAAATGTCGAAAATTAATTTTACCAAACAAGTCAAGATAATATCCAAAGAAGCTAAGATTTCATGATAACAGCTCCTATATTTTCATGACTAGTAATAAAAAAAAAAAATCAATTGCACAATGTGTAACAAAAAACAAAAATGGAAATTTTACTACAATACACTCTTTATATATGAATTATCAAAATAACCTAATAAGTAAGCAAGAATTAAAATAATGTGGAAAAAGATGGAAAATTTGGAGGAAAAAGAAAAAAAATATACAGAACTCAAATCCAACATTTAATTTATCACACATAAGAAAATCACGTTCGCTCATCATAAGTCAAAGCCCGCGTAGATCAGCATATGCAGATTTTATCTCAAAACCACAATTTAAACATTGGTTTCCTTTCTTCCGATACTGTTGTTTTTTGGTCCTCAGTTGTCTTAGTCTCGGATTTCTGATCATCTACTTCTTTTTCTTCAGATTTCTGATCCTCTGCTTTCTTTTTCTCAGATTGCTGATCATTTGCTTTCTTGTCCTCAGGTTTCTGATCATCTACTTTATTTTCCTCGACTTTCTCCTCTTCTACTCTCTCTGATAAGCTTTCTGTAGGATTTGTAGTCTCTTCATTGTGTACCTTCTCTTCTACTTTCTTCTCATTATTAGATGCTTCCACTAATCTTGTCTTGTTTTCCTCGACAACTTCGGTTGTCGCTACTTGTTTCTCTGTCTCGACAACAACATCCAAGGGTTCTTGTGGCTTATCATCGCTCTTTTGTTCTTCATCCTGTAATTTTTTCAATTTTATTCAAGAATCTAGAAATGAAAAGGATTGTCCATTTTAAAATTGCGTTTCATCTTTCATGTTATTCAATGATCGTCGTATTTATAATTTCATAAATAAATGAAGCAATAAAATTGTGAGATTTTATAATGTGATTTTTATACATATGACCATCATAAGTGCAATGATACAGTGATGATTATTAATTGTGTATAACACTGTCTTGTTAAAATAAACAACGTATGCTTGATTTATATTTGGAGTTAAATACATTTAAATCACCTTATATATTGATAAACAAATTATATATTTATATGAACAAATTAATGTTTTACGCATAAATATAAATAATAATAATAATAATAAAATAAGATTACACATACTACAAGTTAGATAAATGACTTTTTTAATAGAATAGCCATTGCCTTAAATTTTAAGTTTTTATATCATACATTCACATGCGACACGTGGGTGTTGTATGTTTTATATTTTTACAAAATCAATTTTTTACGGGCTTCCTTTCCATTTTTGAGTACTTTGCTATATCTTACAATTAATTTCGTGACTCCCGGAAATAAATACTTATAAATTCTTTTTTGTGAAAACCAGTTTTATTGTAATTCGAACAAGTAGTGATCCGATTTTTTATCGTGAAGAATAATCTTCATGTAAATAGAAAAAAATAATGTTACGATTTGTGTATACTATTTTTAATATTATATTTTTAATATATGTTACTCTTTCTCAAATTCTACATAATACCCGGGTTTTTGAACTAGTATACACATATGTTGATACACTTTAGCCAATCCAAGAATCACATTTAGCAAAAGAAAGTTTAATTATAGATATTTAACCATTTTGAAAATTACATTTTAACCATTTAAAAAAAAGGTAAATGTTTTTTTTCCACTGGTATATATAACTAAAAATATCAATAAAGTACTGTGATTGTATAATAAAAGCACTGGTAAATAATAAAAGCAATAGTTCACGGGTTCGCATATAATGACATGATTCCCATTTGAACCCACCTCCATGCATCCATCTTTTAATATTTATAACTTTAAATTAATTTAATGGTTGATAATAAGTGAGGAATGTGGTATTCACGACACCGTAGAACTTCACTATATATATATATATATACTTGTGCGTGTGTGTTTACCTCGTTGACCAAGTTATGAAGGGACTGACGCATGGCTTCATCGCCATCCGCCGCCACCCCGGGCGGTGTTGCCATTGCCGCTGGTTCCGCCACCACCGCCGGTGCTTGTTCTTGCTTCTCGCAGATCACCTCTTGCTTGATGACCTCAACCTCCTTATTCGCTGGTGCAGGAAGGGGAGCCTCGCCGGCATTCTTAAGCACCTCATGCCTTGACGTACACGCTCCCATTTTGCTTCTTGTCTCCTTTCTGACTCTCTCTCTCTAAAGCAAAAGGAAAAACTTTCGACTTCAAGAGAGAGTAGAGAGAGAATGGCAGGTGAATGTCAAGAATATGAGGTAATGGCGGAGAGAAAGGTTTTCGAGACAGAATCTTATAAGAGGGTTGGAGAGGGCTCAAAATAGCCATGGGCGGTGCTGCTTTGTTTGTGGTCTGACTTTCATATTTCTGAAAATATTCTAATGGTTATGAGACATTAATGCTTGACCTTTTATTTAAACGGTTAATAAAAAAGTTTGACCGCTTCCTTTAAAAATGAAATGTTTGACCCTTCATTTTATCAAAAACTAAAGTAAAATTAAAAAAAGTTTGACCCTTCATTTTTTGAAATAGTAAATGCATATGTTTGATCTTTATTTTAATTTTAAAAAAAACGATTTGTTCACATTTGGTTTCGTTGATATTTTAAATTTTAATATTTAAAATTTTATAAATGATACTTTTTTTCGTTCTATTCTATTTGTCGTGATTGATTATTTTACGAAAATTAAAAAAAAAAATTGTGCTATAATTATAAATATAAAATGGTCACGATATAATTTTATTTAGAAGAACTAAAAATTATAAGATAATATAAGAAGAGTTTATTAGTAAAGTAATATTTAATTCTTATTGAAAAGTATTAAAATTAACTCTCTTTTTAAAATATAAATGTGACAGATATAATTGGACGAACAAAATTTCTAAAATGCGACAAATAGAACTAGATATGTGTATTAAGATCCTTATTTGTTATAGGATACAAAACCTTTTAGTATTTAGTAGTATTTAATTGTTTACATATAATGATAATAGGATAAAATAGATGAGTGTGTGAATATGATAATATATGATAAGATTTAGGTGTAAGAATTTTTGATTAAGTATTGAAATTTTAAGTTCTAAACGGCATGTTTGTCTTAGGGTTGGCAATACCAGATATTTAAGACTCAAAAATTGAATACTCAACGAATAATTTCTTACAACAAAATAATTAAATACCATCAAGTATAATGTATAATACAAAATCATTCACTTTGCAAACATGATTTTATATTAAATACAATATAATAATACATTATGATCTACTTTTGAAGTATGATTTGGCATTTACAATAAAAAGAAATGATTTTGAATCCTAAAACAAATAAGAACTCTTATTATACACAAAATTTTGAATACCTCAAAATTATATGACATAATTTAAAATCCCAAGAAATATTAACACAAATAAATTTAAAAAAACTACGAGAATTGAGATTTAAAATATCAATTCCAATTTTTAAGTCTTTGACCAAGAAAGACATGAAGTAAAATTTAAAATGTTTCACCCTTCATTTTATCAAAAAGTGAAGTAGAAACAAAAGTGTTTGACCCCTTGACCGTTTGTTAAACCACTTATTCTTAATCTTTTCACATTAACCCGACCTTTAACTTATTTGGTAGGATTGTAAATGAGCGAAACGAATCAAATTATATATTTTATTCAAATTCGTCAGATTCGTTGAGTATTCGTATTTGTTTAATATATGAATCTGGATATTGATTCCAATTCGATTAGAAATAAATATTCAAATAGTCGTATTCGAATTATAACTTAAATGATTCTTTTTAAAATATTATTAAGAAAAATACGTAAGATAAACTGTACTAATTATAGATATATAGATAGATAGAGATATAGATATATATTAGTTTAAATACCCGTGTATTACACGGTATTCATAAAAAAATAAATATAAATAATATTTGTGAAAACTACAAAGTTTTAGATTTAAAATAAAAGAATTGAAATGATGTGTTTTCAACATGTGTCCTATTCAATTTATTAATTATTATACTTATTGATTAATATTATATTTTAATATTTAAATTAAATTCATTAATAATTAT
Organism: Phtheirospermum japonicum; assembly: GCA_014905375.1. NCBI lineage: Eukaryota > Viridiplantae > Streptophyta > Magnoliopsida > Lamiales > Orobanchaceae > Phtheirospermum > Phtheirospermum japonicum. The sequence goes on along the minus strand of BMAC01000060.1, from coordinate 1,292,347 downwards.
ATTTACATACTTATAAAAATTTGAAAGATGTAACAATTTTCAACCCGTCTCTAATCTATATTAATTAATTATTATTAACTCATTTATATTTTTATGTTTAGATCAATTTTGTTAATAATTATAGTTACATACTTTGGAATTTCAAAAGGTGTCATACTCTCAACCCTTTTCGCATTGTGCCATTGTCTATAAATATTAATTAATATTATTATATAATTTTATTTTTAAATATTTAGATTGTGTATTCATTACTAATATTTAGTTACATACTCCAATTATTGCAAATATATCGTAATTTACCTATACAGAATATTTAAAATTTCAGAAATAAATTATTTCAACTTTTATTATAAATACAATTTATTTAATTATTTTCATAAATAATTTTTTTTTGTAATTAAAATTATTTCATATGTTATTTGTCTTTTAATTAAATAATTAATTTAGATTTTTTTCTACTAATTATATATGACTTATTTATATTTTTATATTAGGATTATAAAAGAAAATTGATTATTTTGGTAAGAAAAGTATTTTTATAATTTTGAAAATTATTAATTTTCCCACATCTAAGATTTGAAAGAAGTTCAGCATTTTTATCTTTTATATGAGAAGTGTCTCCTACAAAATGCAAAGAAATTGTTAGAATTAACCTGGAGACTGCATTTGTTGTAGATTATCATCCTCATCTAATATTAAGAAATCATCTTCATTGGTTTTTATAGAATCATGTGTTTTTTCATGTTGTTGGTCTGTGGGATAATAATCCCACCAACCTTTTAACTGATCGGAAAACCCTGCTATAAGGATTTCAACTATAACTCTATCTTGTGTTCCACTTTGGGTTTTATAAGCATTTGCGGCCATTGTCAGGGGCGGATCTACATTGTTATTAGGGGGGGCCACGGCCTCCCCAAAATTTTTCAAAATCCTTATTATCATATGTGATTATTTGATTTAATTTATATAATTATAAACGGCCTCTCTAAAGTTACATTTAATGAAGTTAGCCTAGTGGTTAGTGTCCCCTTTGAGTTGCTCAAATACCTAGGTTCAAACCCCACCACCCTTATTTCTTTAAACCTTTTTTCTCTTTCTTTTTATTATTTAGATTTAATTCTTTAATCCTTTTTTCTCTTTCTTTTTATTATTTAGATTTAATTCTTTAATCCTTTTTTCTCTTTCTTTTTATTATTTAGATTTTATTTTATTTTGCCAAAACTTGTCACAATTCAAATCACATAGACCCTTATTTCTCTTTCTTTTTCATTTTACTTTTTAAGAATTATTTTTTAAGAAATAAATTGATCCCTATAAATAGCCTCTTATTTCTTAATTCTTTTATTCTTCCATTTGTTTTAATTTTATTTCTTTAAGTCTTTTTCTCTTTTTTATTATTTAGATTTTGGTTTTGTTTTGCCAAAACTTGTCACAATTCAAATCACATAACCCCTTATTTCTTTTTCTCTTTCCTTTTGTTTTTTAAGAAAAAAACTGATCCCTATAAATAGCTTCTTATGTTTTAATTCTTTTATTCTTCCATTTGTTTTAATAAGAAAATTTCGATCCCTGTAGATAAGACCTTATTTATTTTTTCTTTACCTTTATTTAAAGAAAAATTGACCTCCATATCCCATTATTCCTTTTTCTTTCCTTTTATATTATTACAAAAAAATTATTCACGGCCTCCCCAAGACATAAAAACCTGGATCCGCCCCTGGGCCATTGTCATTTTGTTGTTAAAACACTTCAGATTTCAATATTCTGATTTACCATCAATAAATGAGGCTGGGACAATGGTTTTATCTATTCTTAAATCTGGGAAGGGGTACTTTGGTGTTGTTCTTCCCAAACAATTTCCATTAGTTTTTATTAGTTGGTTTTGGGGAATTGTTTCAAACTCTTCACTTATCTCAGAATCTTTGCGTTAATATGTTTAATTTATTAAATACGAAGATAGAGTTCAGGG
>BMAC01000060.1:1259323-1274748 GCA_014905375.1 Phtheirospermum japonicum | reverse complement strand
CTGTATATCTGAATTTCTTTTTATTGTATGTCCATGAAGTCAGTGTCGTTTTTTTGTTTCAACTCACCAATTCTTATTATATGTATGAATTTCTTATTATATGTCCAAACATTTCTTACTTAATGTCCAAAAATATTTCCGATCACCGAAAATATTTCTTACTATATGGCCGAATTTCTTACTACGTGTACAAAAATAATTCCAATCACCGGAAATATTTCTTATCATATGAACACAGAGTTTTTATTTAATGTCCAAAAATTCATACTTGATGACAAAAAGTATTTTACTTGATAGCAAAAGTTCCTTGCTTGATGTGCAAATCTTGTTATATATTTCTTACTTATTGTACACTTTTTTTTTGTCCCAGAAAAAATATAAAAAAAAAATCTTGCTTAATAGTAAATTATTATTATGTATTTCTTATTTAATACAACTATATATTATTTTATAGTGAATATTCGAACTTTATGTTCGAAAAGGTAATAAAGTTTCTGATTTTATATCTCATAAAGTAAGAAAATTTGTTATTTTATATTAGAAAAAGTAAGAAAATTCTTATTTTATAGTACAAAATTTTACTCTATTTCCTAAAAAAATAACTTAATTTATGTTCAAAAAAGTAAGAAAAATTCTTACTTTATAATGAAAATCTTATACTTTATGTATGGAAAAATAAGAAAATTTCTTACTTTAAGTTTGCTAGGCAAAAACAAAAACAAAAAACAAAATAAAAAATTGGGCGGAAAAAAAAAAGGAAATCACCGGAAAATTTTCCAACGGCGGCAACAGGTAAGCCGGCGGGATGTGTAATGGAGTAGTAGTGATGGTGTGTTGTTTATTGATATCATTATTATATTATTTTTAATAGAAGTAACCTTGTAATTGTATGTTATGGTTATACTATTTGACATTTTGTAAAATTAGTTAGATTATTTGACAAAAATATTTTTTCCCATATAAGTATTTGTCGATTTTTCTTTTAACTACAACAACACATTAAAACAATATATAACTTGGAGAAGGAAAACGTACGTGTTATTGTGGCTCGACTGATTGCATACATGCACCGAAACCTAGTATATCTACACTTATGTAGTAAAGCAAAGCCAGTTATTTCGACTGGAGGGGTTAAAAACCTATACATACACAGATACTGATTTCATTTCATTAATATGGCAACAAGATGCTCATGATTCGTCCTCAGCTGACCAATCAGACTTGCCCGTTTTCCCTTTATTTTTCAGGAAAAAGTTCCCCAGGTGCTTCCTCACATATCCTTGGTTGATCTCAAACACAAAACTCATTCCCTTTATCTACATAGGACAAAAGCATAATAAATCAAGAATTATTTACAAGAAATTGATAACTATAGAGCAATTAGGGATCATAAGAACCAACCACAATTAAAACTTGAGGTTTAGCCTAATTGCACACACAAAAAAAAGGGTTCTCGTTCAAAATTACAAATAATTTTGCAAATTGTACATTACTGAATTCGTAAAATACCCTAAAGGGTGCCCTTTATTGTATGGGTATTTTTAACAAATTAAAAAAATAAAAATAAAATCCTCAAGGGGATATTTGTAATTTTAAAAGATTTATTTTTACTTTTATCTGTAATTAAGCTAAGCCTCAATCAATCAAAATAAATTGCAATTTATTCAGGATTTTATTTTGATTTATTTTCGATATGTTTTAGTACTATCACTCGAATCAAAATAAAATCCAAAATACCAAAACATATCACTAGAAAAACATAAAACAGCGAAAAAAGCTATTCAATGCACTTTAGTTATGTGTTTGCACATGTTCTGAGAAACAGGGGGACAGTTTCTGGAAGTTTCTTCAGTCAATCCAATGCCAGTGCCATGCAACAACTCAAAGTTTATAATTCCAAATCCAGCTTTTAAAATGCGGAAGAAATCATTTATTGTCTCGACAATGAAAGGTCGCAGAGCTAGTAATAATGAAAACTGTTCCCTTCAATCTTTTAGGATGCAATGCAAGAGAGATTACTTACCTCGATCAAACAACTGGAGGTAAGGTTCAGCAACTGTCCAGTAGCTACTGTCATGCCATTCACCGACACTGAACTTTTACCAAGATTTTTTACAAAGAAAGATCCATCTGCCTCCATTTTGATGATAGCCTAAACATATACAAATGAAAGTGACCATCAATGTCGCAAGTCATCTAAAGCAAACAATAAATTATGCCCTATAATTTAAAATTATTAATTCTTCAAACCAAAAGACCATCATCAACAATGGATTACTTTAAATATGCAAATATCAGTGCCATCCATCTCCTCCCTTCTAAGTGTCACAAAAAAAAAAAAAGACCAAAGAACTTTCTGAATCAATGACTTAAATCTACAATTTCAGACAGTCCTTAAACAACCATTTAAATTGGTCACAGATCTAAATTCAGAGGACTCCCATATTTGTATGCACAAATAACTAACTATATATAACCTTCTAATTCATCTAACATGTTAAGCTCAGATGAAGGATTCACAATCATATTGCTTTGTACAAAAGAAGTTTTCATTTGATATTAAAACTATTAGAAACTGAGAGGAAACACGAAAACGAACATAAGAGTATTCATATACATTCATATCACAACCTCTTAAAATCATCAAGGCTCTAGTTTCTCTCATTTCAACCTTTTCTTTCCTTTTTTCCAGCTTAAGGCAGAAATATATCCCCGATAAACAAATCAAATAATTAGCTACTATGCTAGTTGATTTAAATGATTGCTTTAATGTCAGAAAATACAATATATGTTTAATCTTGGGTCTATCAAATACGGATATGCTCATCCTAGACATGTTTTCAGCAAGCCACATTCAATATAAGGTTCTCAGACCAATTTTCATTTTGTTAACAATTCCAAAACTCTGAAGAACAAAACAGCATAATCACACCTGGCGCCTAGATACTTTATTAGCTCGTCCTTCTTTCCTTAGATCAATATCAACATCAACATCATCTGTAGATCTCCCAAGTAAAACCTGCAAAGACAAACTCATTAAGCAACAAAAATAAATAACACACACAGATGCACTCATATAATAATTACAGACTGATTATCAGCAAAAGTACCATTATCAAGGCACCATATTGCGTATACGTATAAATGGGAGGCGTGTAGAGGCAAGCACATACATTAAGTGAAAACAAAATAGATTTACAAACCATAACATTCGTGAATAATTCCATGCCTTTTACTGATTAATTTTATGCGACTGATTAGGTACAGATGATCAAGAAATGACACAAGTTATCACAACCGATTCTAATTCGAGTACTCTAAGTGCCTTGTTAGTTAAATGAAGCATTTGTATTCCTCGGATATCCAAAAATAGATTTATACTTTATAGAGCAACTTAATTTCCAAAAGTATAGGCAAGTTAACAGGGAGCAATCCGACATTATGTACTATGTTCCTACAGCCAGGAACCTATCATAATAATATTGATATCATTATCCAGTTCCATTTATATTCTTTCTGATTTAAGAAGAATTTATCACGAAATTATTACCTTTCTCCATTTGTTGTCATTTGTGCATAGCAAGAGTATTTGTAAAGAAAGTACTTGCAACATACCATTCTTAACAATGGGTCAAACTCTAAAGGCATACAATAACCGTATCTTGACACAATTTTAATTTCAAAACAAGTCAGTTACCTATATATTTATGCATTAATCTACTGATAAGAATTAGTAGATAGCCGTAGGAACTAAGTACCTCAGGTTTCTTGATGTAATGCCTCAAGTGGCGGCCGTATAATATGGCAAGGGCTCGTTGAGATGTCATGGCCCTTTGCAAGCAGGAACGAGCAGCTTGTTCCAACCTTATTATTGTCCTTTTAGTATCATCATACTGATAACTTGGAACTGAAAAGATAAATCAATAAACAGAACCAATTAGTACCAAACATTGAAACCACACAAAAAGCATTCCACATCTCAGAAAAAGAGAAAATTTGCCAACTATTTCATAAAAAATGGGCAACATATAGAATTGATTTTACTAACTGAATATAGTACCAGATAAATTACCTTGCCTAATACTTTGGGTGTCTTGATCATTTGGATCTAAGTCCATTTCAAGAATCTGCAAAGTACAATGTATCAAGATTAAAAGCTGTTTTCTCATATATTAGCTTGGGACAACTAACAAAGCTCTGAAGTTATACCATAGCTTCTATGTCGGAAAAATAAGGCACGTCATCATCAATCTGAGATTCTTCGCCATCTGACTCTAAGTCGTCGACCAATGATTCTGGAAGGCGGGTACTTGCAGAACCTGCTTCCGTGGGTCGTATTATTGTTGATGGGCTGTCTCCAACCTGTTTACAATGAACAATGTAGAAAACTTATGTCTTAATGAGATCACATACTCATATAAGCTACTTCAGTTAATTTCAGAACTACCCCTGAAGTTTATTTGCTAGGGAGAAACAAATATAAAGGGGTTGTTTGTAACACTGTAAGAGGGTATTTGTAATTTTGAAACATAACTACAGGTTTTTGTAAATAGGCTCACCTTAGGGGTATTCTTTATAATTATCCCAGGAAAAAAACCTAAAACAAAAATAAACTACCTTCATATCAACTCCAGCTACTTGTTTCTCGGCCAGGCTATTACTACATGGCTTTAGAATTGCATACAGTGATCTGCCCTTACTGGAATTTCCGATGGTTTTGTTGACAAATCCAGGAATATCAGTTTTGGGTGCGCCACCACGTGGGTGAATTGAATGCATTCCCATCTTTTGAGGCCACACACAAGCTTTTGTAGAACCTTTGCCTTTCGCAAACAAGTTTACGTCTTGCGTATCCTTCTCACAAGCACTCATAGAAACCGTGTTGTTAGGTTGTGTTGGAGAAGAGCCAAATGATGTGGAAGGATGGATAAGCAAGAATATATCATCATTGCATGGAATTTCAGTGTCCTCCGTGTTCAACGTACAACAGATCTTGCCATGACAAAGTTCAGCAAAATCAGAATTCGAAGACACGTCAACTTTCGAAGCTGAGGAATTCACACTAGGAGCAAGCACTGAACTAGCTTGTGAAAGTGTCCCCGTCTCAGCTTCACCTTTTGAAATATCGTTTTCCTGACCTTCTTTATTAGATTCTTGGATAACTGAATCAGTAATCTCAACACTACATTTATTATTCTCCGCATGTTTTCCATCTACGTCCACCAAGAGAATCTCGTCATCGTTCGAAAGGTTCAAAAGCAAATCTGGGTCCGCAAATTCACCCGTGTACACCGACGAGCTATTCTCTCTACCCTCAACATCATTGGAAATTATTGTATCTTCAGCAGGTATTGTTTTCAAGTGACGCAAGTGAGTCTGGTCAGATGCATACGCAATCATTTGGAAAGACGAAAAGCCCTCTGAGCTACGATTACAAGGATTTTCACTTATTTTAACTTTTCCGTTTTTGATAATATTAATTCCCCCTTCTCTCAATGAAGAGGTCACGTTTTCATCATATTCTCTTATTGGTCCTGGAAAGGCATGGCAAAGAATATCTAAATCCTCTTCCTCAAGTCCTAATTGGTCTGATATAAAATTTTGAACCAAAGGATTATTACCGTCACTCATCGCCTGATTCTGAAATTCATCATCGTGCCCACCGAACTCATGCGGATTGGATTCGAAGAAACCTAAATCACCGTTGTTGAAGAACTCGCTACGGAATTTTTTCCTCATGGCGTAGTATTTTCTACGTATGCTCTCTAATTTCCTTTTCTTTGAAATCTCTTTATTTCCTGTGAAATTGGTCTCCGATTTATTTAACTTCGTCGAAGGGTTGAAGCCAGAGAGCTCGAGTTCGAATATACAAGCAGAAGCTTGGGCCGAAATATCGGGATCATAGAGAAGAGAGTGCCACCTCTCTCGCAGTTCATGTAATGTGTATCTGTGGGAAAATTGTATTGCACCTTTAGCAAGTGCTTCCAATGATGCACCGGCCTGTGAAATAGATATTTGAAAAGTTATCACACTTGGTAAGTTAAAACTGTGAAGGACCAACATAAAAAGCAACAATTTTGTTATCAGTGAACCAGACAACTTATATTTCCTTTTATGGTCAAATTTTAGGATTGGAAAAATAACATGATATACATTATTTTTGACGAAAAAAATGTAGAAATCTGCAATCAACACTTCAACTAAATCTGTTAACACCACAGGGAAAGGTTTAATTGCCAACTAGCACTAGAAAATTTGGGGCAAGTTGAATCAAGGCAACATTGATAGATCAACAATCAAACACCACTGTAACCAAATTATTGAACAAATCATGACATATGCGTTTGACACGAGAGAATGCCACTTGATTTTAGAGTAAGGTTTAATCCCAGTGAATGGGGGACTTTAAATTACATGTGTCGGATGTAATAGTAAAGCTTATATGGCTCAGGTAATAATTGCCAAAATAAAAGCCAAGATACAGATTTGCCCAACCAGAATAATCATACAAAGAAAGAAACAATGAAATTGAATAAGATTAATGATCATTTTATAGATACGAAAACATCACAAGCACGGTATGAGATCAGTTTGTAAATTAAAAGGCAACAAAATTTGATATTTTTTATTAAAATTTTTTTAAAAAAATAATAATAAGAATAAGAAAAGCACACAACTACCTCAATAGCATTCTTCAACAAGAGGTCATCTTCAGGAATCCAATGATTTGGCACCGTAGGAACGGTCGCCATACAAAATCAGCTTCTGGAAAAACCCTAATTATGCATAGATATTTATTTCACTTTCTACACTGCGTAGATGTAAAATTCAAACGGCCCAGCGCAATTCACATCAAATTCCGGTTATGGAAACGAGCACTCCCCATGGAAATCTTGAGTTCCTAAGCTCACTCTTTTGGGATAAACGAGTTTTCGGCTTTTACATCAGATCAAAGAGGAAGAACGTAAAATTACGGAGAATATAAGAGAAATCCATAACTGCTTATCGATTTACACGAGAAAAATCAACAATTTTTTCTTTCTTTTCTGATTCACTTTTCTTTCCCCTTCAGTGGCATCAATGGCGGTTGCCACTCTCGATTCCTACAAGGTGAATTCTCGATTTTGAAACCCAGCCACCAGTTTTTATATAAATTTTTTCGAGGATTGATGATTTTCAAATGCTTTGTTCTCGTCTCTCCAACTGTTGTAACTACAAAATTTTGGAAGATTTTTGTAAGAAAAGGCTATTCCGGAAGTACAGCACCAACCAAGCGTAGTTATATGGTGCACGGTGTACACCGTATCATTCTTCTTCTCTGTTGTCCACCAGATTTATTTAAAAAGATTTTTAATTCTTAAAGATGGTAATGTGTCAATAGTTGATTGGATCACAATATATGAGTATGAATAAATGATTGTACTGTAGTAACGAGTGGTTTCGTGAGATGCACGTGATAAAAAGTTAAATATAAAAATGCAAGTTGTATTAATATTACTTTTATTTTTATTTACTATGTGAAAATATAAATAAATAGAGAGATAGAGATTGAGAGAAATAACTAAAAAATCCACACTTGATAAATTATAAATCGAATTCACATTACATACATGAACGTTAAGATTATACGTTAGTGAATACTTCTTTATACACCACATTATAAGTCATGTTCGATCCCGAATCGTCATCACCACAAACTAATATCTTCAATCCATTCCGATGAGTGACACGCGACACGGCAACATATAACTGACCATGACTGAACACGAGATTCTTCAGATAAAGGCCGACGTTCGAGAGCGATTGATACTGACTCTTATTTATCGTCATCGCATATGAAATCATGAACGAAAATTGCGTTCGTTGAAACTTGAAAGGTATCCTAACATCGGAAGGCGTTAGACTCATCCGGAGAAGCAACACCTTTTCACCCGCTTTTGCACCGGATAGGATTTTGCATTCAAGGACGTGCGTGGAAAGTCTCGTAACAGCCAATCTTGTCACGTTACACAATCCCATTGAGTGGTATATGTTCCTCAAACATAACAGGAGTCCCCACCTTCAGATGCAACTCGTGATTAGGCACCCCACAACACTTCATACCATTCAAGGACTCAGGCGTGTGCAAATCACTCAAAAAGTCATTCCCACTGTAGGATTTGCAGGCACTGTCCAAACTCAGGTAGGTATACCCCTCGCTCGAGTTCAAAGTTTTCATGTACTCGTTGATAGAGTCCACAACATCGAGAGTCAGGGCCAATATGGTCATCCTTCAGGAACATCGGGTCATCAATAGAGTCCCTAAATATCGGATATGTATCCTCAACAATAGCTGCAATGAGGTCGCCCGAATATCGGAGAAGGATATCATCTGGAATTTCTATTGCAGCACAACCGTCATTCGATCCTCCTATCTTTCCATTTCCAATGTTGGCAATCCAATCGGAGAACTCCTCTAACTCATCACGTTCTTATCCGTCACCGAGACTCTAGAGCCTCATGTTCTGAGTCAGCCTCAACACAGTTTAGTGCCTCCACATGCTGGACGCATTAATAGCCGCATTCACTATTTCCTGTCGGCTGCCCTTGGGGATAACAGGCAATACCTGTGAAAGTCTCCACCAAACACAACGGTCTTTCCACCAAATGGCCTGTGCGTGTTGGCCGTATCTATATCCTCCATTATATCCTACAAGCTCTTCTCAACAGTCTCAAAGCAATGCTTGTGCATCATTGGAGACTCGTCCCATATGAGTTTGCAACGAATTACCAGTTCCGCAAGAGGGATGCCTTTCTTAATATTACAATCCGACACTTCGTGCGGATTTAGAGGGATACCGAATCGGGAGTTCGCGGTCCTTCCACCAGGCAAAAGCAGAGATGCTATGCCGCTCGATGCAATATTCAGCACGATATGACCCTCAGACCTCAACCTAGCGGATAGAGTTCTCCACATGCAAGTTTTTCCTATACCTCCATAGCCATACACGAAGAACATAGCACCACCATCAGACTCGACCCCACTCATTATCTTGGAGTACACACCTTTCTGCTCACTCGTCATTTTCGAGAGAAGTTCGGCATGCTTAGCGAACAAAGCCGTACGATCATAGTTCAACTCATCCTGGATCAATCTACTGTGACCAACACCGCTACCATCGGTCTCCGAAAATGGCATGGAATCATAATTGCGTAGGCTCTTCCCTTGACGTCTCAGTAATTTCTCAATCTCTACCAAAGCTAAATCCTTTATTTGAGACTCACTCAAATTCAGTCCTGCCAAGTAACATCACACGTTTAGGTCATAACACACTCAAACACAATAACCATAACTAATAGAGTAGATTTAATAAATTATAATCACGATTCATTACGCACCACCACGGGCATATACCTGGATTTTAAAAAATCAGATGTTGCCTGGAGAGCACATCCTCCAACAGAAACTGCCAACTCTTGTCCCACACTTCCTCGGGCCTAGCAAGAGTATCAGCCGACATCAGCGACACAAAAAAACACCTGAGAGATTGAGCGGAGTCCCACTCACTTGCTTCGGCGATGCCATCAATGTACTCCCTATCGTCTTCTAACAAACCCCGTGCATAACATGCCTCACGGTACGATGCATGTTGAACACCATCGTGCTTCCTATATTTTTCATGGCAAGTAGCTCCGAGGACAACAGTAAGCAAGCACCTCAGGTAGTAATTATCCCCACAGCCAGGGGGAACGTAATACAACCTACCAACACACGAAATGCATTGCCTGGGCTTCCTCTTCCTTGCATACCTATCCCATACAAACTCGGAGGGTGCCTCTGCATACGTCAGAAGTCTCGCCTGAGGATATTTCTTATTCGCTTCCATCCATTCAAGTTACACGCTTTCCTTCACTGTTTTTTTATTCAGGACATTTTATATATCCTCGTCCTCTTCATAAACAATGCTCTATTCGTTCTACAAATGGAAGTTGAGACACGTGACCAGAGGGTACTTATACTGCAGTTCGAAACCCAACAACCTCCATGCCGCCTCACATGAAGAAACATACCTGCAGTCGTAGTACATGTTCACTTCGTCAACGGGTTTGTCAGATTCACCATAGCCAGTGCTCTGATAGAAACCAGCGGTCACACGATCGTGACCCTTATTGACATTGAACAGATGCTTGATAGACCTTGATTGGTTGCACCATTCCACATTGATGTGTGCACCGTATTTCATCAATAGCCGACGTCTGTGACGGACAACATATCTGTTGTCCAGGGGGACACCACCCTTCTCCAGCGTTCTCCCATTATCTATACGTCTGTAATGCGGGTAACCCTCATCGTTAATCAACGTAGCCTCCACGTACTGTTTGAGAAATGCTTCGTGCACAGGCCCTCAACCATGCATGAGGATTTTTTCTTTACGACACCGCACGGTCCGTGCATCATATATTTTTTCATGTCTTCATAGTACGTGGGTCGGATGCCTCATCGGGTATTTCGGCCGAAATTACCCTATCTATATCCACATGAGTCGGATACTTGGTCTCTTTCACCAGGAACAACAATGTGTGAGCATGCGGCAACCCACGCTTCTGAAACTCTATCGTGTACAAAATTGCATGTATTTTTAAGAAAAATAAATACATATTATAATAGACGATTTAAACAGAAACACAGACATATATTAAGGAACAATAAGTACACCCGACACATCGTAATGGATAAAGGTAATCTTCTACTAACCTGCAACGGCATGCCCATATATTTGATTCTGGCGAAGATCTTCTATCAGCTCGTCCAACTTCGCCTTAAAAATTCTACAGACAATGTCTGGCCTATCCAAGATTACGTGCATCTAAGAAACGAACAATCTCGGGCCAACTTGGATTGCACGTGAACGTTATGAACAAATCCGGATAACCAAATTTGCGACATATAGCCATCGAATCTTGACAGTTTTGTATCATGAAGCGGGTTCCACCGATAAAGGTAGATGGCAATATAATACACTTGCCCCGGGCAGACGGATCAGCATCACCGCGCATGACAGCATCAGCCAAACCCCTGTAGATATCACACCGAAGTTTCTTCTGATTAAATTAAATATACTTTAATCTAGCCATCTCGACCATGGTGTACGCATCCACGACAAATTGCTGAAATAATCGTCTGGACGAAAGAATAGTAGAGGGATCGTCCTACCTATCATGAAGTCTGAATGCAAAGTATTCATGGAAGCTGATATATTTCCGTCCCTTCTCGGTTTTCTTCTTTCTCTCCATAAACGGAATGTTCTCTGTATAACCCTCCTCCCCATAAGGTAACAAAAGAGGACACTACAAGGCCAAATACGATGCATTCAACTCATTTATCCTACACAAAGAACCACTCTGAGATTCAACCACTATGTCCCTATCCCCCCAGAGCTACATCAAATTCACCGACAACAAACATGGGGATTTCGTTGTAAGTGGGCAGATTACGTATACGTTCGTCCCTGTTATTGGTCCTCTTGCCAATAAGACGCACTCGAATATCAGTATGACCACACTCCTACATTTTATCCTTTTCCATTATAAACGTCTTCACAAGTTCATTATGGTAGTCCAACATTTACTTCAGCCCGTCAACAATCTCTTCACGCAGGTTATTACCCAATCCTACTTGCCTACATCACAACACAATCGACACAATAGACGTTTTATTAAATATAAGCCACGTTGTAAACAATAGCGAGACCTTCACAATTATAAATATTATAATTATTATTCACGTAACAAACCTCACTGAATTCATTTGGTGGGAAACTTCATCTTCCGTATCATACACGTAAAGCTGTGCAAACTTAGGGGTTCCACCATTTTCTGGCAATAGACCACCAATTAGGTGGTAGTTCTGACCGTGTATTCTGAAAATGGGAGGACCACCTCCTTTGTTTACATCACTATCAATCTTCCCCCCCATGGACGTAAAAAAGAACATACTGTTATATGATCTAATGTTATCCTGAAAGTGTTTGCTTGTACTGTTGGTTCCATACAACAATTCATGGAGAAACGCAGGCGATTCCATCAACCGAGGGAGGTCAATGATGCCACGACTACAACACCCATTGTAGTCTAGATTCGTTGGGTTATTCTGGGACCTCAACCTCTCCTCGTACCAAAACATCGCACCACAAAACCTACAACAATAGCTCGCATCTCCAATATCCCAATACTCTGCGAATTAATTAAATATATCATACTAGAAGACTGATGTTGATAACGATGGGAATATTCATGGGAGTGATATCAAAATAACAATAAAACAAACATGTACCCGATGGCAATGTGTTGTTGCTGATCGGTTCGTCCGTTAGATCAATTACATTGCTTGATCTATCTCTACCGATATTCTTCCTACGCGCATACGGTCGTCTATTAATTGGAGCTGCAGTTCAAAATAGAAAAAGCTCTTGGTAACGAATAATTTTGATAAAATCTAATGAAAAATAATTCAAAAATTCGTTAGATTACGACTGACCAGCTCTCGTAGAGGTTTTTCTCTTTCGGCCGTTGGACGATTTATCGATATCCATGACTGTAACATCAGGAAAACTTGAAACAACGTTCTTCCTTCGTGTATAGGGTCTTGTCTTGACCGGGGCTGTAGACGAAACAATTCAAATCAATTTTAACTACGAAACTTATAAATCAATTCCAAAAGAACATTTTAGTCTTACAAATTAACTGACCAGCGCTCAAAGTAGACGATATCTGATTGACATGTGCTAGATTGTCAATATTCGGGACTAAACTCCTCACAAAGATACTATCATCAACAATTATACTGTCCGGTGGATCATCAATTGTGAGGTCCAAGAATATTCTTGAATTAGAACCACCACAACTATTTTTGAATGTTCGGGGTCCAGACAGCCGCCTCGAATGAATAACTACATTTTTTATAAGTCACAAATATTCACATCAGATTTACCAATTTTAGCGTAAACTATTTTAATTCAACATTGGAGCGGAATTAAATAATATACTATTAGTGACATCACTAAAAGATGAGCTTTGAAAATTTGAAATTCTATTGCCAATCTTATGTCTTTTCGACTCGATAACTACATTCTCATTTGGTATAGAGGAGCCTATAAGAATTATTGGATAAACACTAGTTCCGATAAATAAAATAAGACAAACATCGGTTTTTAGCATACATTAACATAACAAAATATAAATCATGGAATCCAATGTGTCGAGATATATACAATTGTGTGAGCTATTTAGCCTCAAATCCGTTAAATGAGCCATATTTTCAATTGCGCACGCACTTGATAGCACTCTTGAGGTCACACACGGGCATGTATTCTCAAACATACTCACACTGCATGTGACAATCATAGAGTTAGAGAACAAATTATAAATATTTAAATAAATAAAATCATAAATTTTGAATAGTAGGAATTTAACAAATAAATCATAAAACATAAATAAGTAGGTTGAGAAAAAAGATAAAATTTCTCCTTAAATTAAATTAATAAACATGAATGAACCTTGAACTTATAATTTTAAATTTATACATTCTTGAATATACTTTAGAAATTGATTTTCGATCTGAAAAAACAAAACAATAATCTAACTCTCTAGGTTATTGTTTTGCATGTAATTGTTGTGTTTTTCCTAGTATTTTTAGTTAGAATTTCATGTTGATTTAAGTAGTTTTTAATAGAATTTTATAAAGTTTTTATGTGGTTTTTCTTGTTTTGTTATTTTTTACTTGACTTGTTAATTTTACGTTTAATTGGGTTAAATGGTTTCAATTAATTGGAGGTTTGGTGTAATCTTGGATTTTTATATTTAAAATTCCTATTTTTATAGGTAAAGGTGATTAGAGTAGATTTGTCCTTATTTTTATTAGCTTTTTAATTCGTTTTTCTATTTGTTTTTGGTATAAGTTGGACGATTTAAGATTAATCTCGTATTTTTATAATTCCAACTTATTTTACCGCATTTTGATCGTAATTGATGCAAGTAGGTGATATTTCGTTATTTTTTCACCTTACAGCTAAGTAACCGGAAGAGTTTAACGCGTAATAGACGAGGCTCGATGTTCAAGAAGTGAAGAACAAGCCTTCCGGTGAAACGAGTAGCAAAAGATCGAGAATTGGAGACAGACGTGCAGTCGCGTCGATTGACGCGACCGTCGACGCACCGTCGACGCGAGCCATGCCAGCGAGTCATGACCGCATCAGTCGACGCTCCGTCGACGCAACGTCGACGCTACGTTCTGAGGCGTCGATGTCGACGCACCAAGGTCGACGCAACGTCGACGCTAGCTGCTGAAGCGTCGATGTCGACGCACACCGTCGACGCACCTGCCCAGCCGACGCGCACACCTGCCGACCAAGTCTGCCGAGTCCCGCCAAGCACCTGCTCGCGTCAGTCGACGCTCCGTCGACTCGACGACCCAGAATTCGGATTTTAGGGTTTCTTATGCGCCAAGTCATGCAAAATATATATAAACCCTCTATATTTRGGATTTTAAGGAGAACACACGACCCCCTAGGGTATTTTATCTTATAATAACAATAATCCCACATCTCATAACGAGATTTGAAGACGAAGATCAAGGATCGAAGAACAACACGTCCAAAACGTCGAATTCGAGTTTGGGATTCATTCTTCGCCCAAGATCAACGTTCAACCTCCGGAATAGCTGGATCTTTTTACTGCTTTTAGTAGTTCGAATAAGTACTCTAAACTCTTAGTTAATTGAGTAGTTAATTTCTAGTTTAATTGTTAGTTTAATTCTTAGTTAATGCTAGAACTAGTTTAATTAGCTTAATCGTTTATGCTTGTTATTGGATATTGGTTAATTTAGTTGATTTATGCTTAGTTATTCATTAATCTTAGATTCATATGATACATTGCTTAGTGATAATTTATTATATTCATGCTGTTAGATTAGTTGCTATTAATTCTTAGTTCTTGAGTTCAAGTAGTTTAATTATTACTCGTAGTTGATAATCTAGTTAAAGTGATTAGTTTAAATAGATTTAGTTTAATTATTGCTTTAGTTATAATGATCAATTCAAAATCTTTTAAAACCCCAAATGTATATGTATTTTARTTTAGTTCGTAAATTGAGAAAAYCATCGAAAGGACCGKACAGTTGTTTCCTCGAGAGATACGACTCGAGTCAAACTCATCACCCTACAGTTACCTCGTACTCTTGCGAGCAAACTTAAGTGTTTTAAATTAATTTATTAAAAATTGGGTGCACAAAAGTTTGATTCAAAAATTTTGCGCCATTTTCGGGGAAGCAGCGAGTAGGAATTAAGGATGTTTTTCATTTTATTTTATATTTCGTCGTTATTTGTATAATTGCACTTGGTTTGGATTTTTGCCACTTAGTACATTGATGCGTTGTTGAGTGTATGCAA
>BMAC01000060.1:1211032-1223172 GCA_014905375.1 Phtheirospermum japonicum | reverse complement strand
TATTGCTCCTTTACATCCATGCTTTCAACTTTTTGCTAATTTGCTTTATTTAAGTTTTTATGCATAGTTGTACCTTGTGCATGCATGCTTGTACTCGGTGAAACATTGCATTTTCTTGCTTATTTTCATTATTGCTTTGCATTTTCTTATTTGAGGCATACGACGAGGCATCCGACCAACATTGCAATTTCAATATCTAGCTTAGTTTAGTTAGTTTAATTTCGTTATTTTCATTTTCCTTTTATTTTTCAAGCTTGAAACATATTGAAACTCTCAATCGAATCGAATTCCGATAATACCAAGCCATGAACCCGTTGATTTATTTCAACACCACGAAATCTATGAAAACCCAAAACCGCCATTTTTGAACCATAGTGGTGAGTAAACTATTCAAACTTGCAAAACCCAACCCCTCACACAAGAGGCCATAAACTTGAAAAAACCGGACAAGTAAACTATTCAAACTTCCAAGCACGTGGAGTTGTTCAACAATGTAATCAAGACACAAAAGAAACAAAAGTCGACTCAACCATATAAATGCGCAAATTAGTAAGCGTCACTTCGCCAAGAATGCGTCACTTCGCCAAGGCTCGAGTTAAGAACAACAAAACATGCTTTTCGACACCCGGACCCTAACCACCTACCCACCCCACACTTAAACCATGCGATACCCGCATTTTAATGAAACAAGTAAAAGGAGGGTGAATAGAAACTTCCTTAACCAAGCGAGTTTTGAGTCGAGCTCGGTGGGGTCCACCTAGTCATCTAAGCAATCCAATTAAAAATCAAGCATGGCTAGTATCTCCCGGCTTCATGAACGCTACTAACTTATCAAATCACCCAATGGTTGAAGTCGAAAAATAAAACCTAGAAAAGAAAATCACACAAAATAAAAACACAAGGAAATATGTACATGAACTCAAACTAAATATTTTTTTTATTTTTCAATTTTTCAAATGTTTTTTGGATTTTTGAATTTTTGAATGTTTTTGGATTTTTCAATAAAAGAAAGAAAGAAAGAAATGGAAAGAACTTGGGTTGCCTCCCAAGAAGCGCTTGTTTTACGTCCCTAGCTTGACGTACTCCCTTTTCGGTCAAGGCGGGAAGATAACGGGAGGGTTCATCAAAACGATCTCCTCCTTGTCGGGAGGATCCAATCTTTGGAACGTCTTTGGCGCATTGCATAGCTCATATAAGATCCGCCAAAAAGAAACCGTTCCAAATGGGCAAACGACACTCCTCTCGGCTAGGTCCTCGGGTGGGATGGTGATTTTAAAGTGACCCGAAGACTCATCAAAGAAACGATAGGAGTAATGGCCGGCTAGCTTGTTCATCATTTGATAGACAAACGGGTGAGGGAAACGATCTTGCTTTGTGGACTCTTGAAACTTCTTGAACTCGATCAACATCCTCCAACCCGTTGAAGCCCTCATGGCCAACAACCCTCTTTCTTTATCCTTAAGAGCTAACAATCCGCTCGTCTTGGGCACCAAGTCAATGGGCTTCACCCACTCGCTTTTAGAAATCACGAACATCAAGCCCTCAAACAACAACCTCCACATTCCCGACTCTCATCATATCATCAAGAATCAAAATCGAAGGGCTAACTCTCTCGACCACTCCCGGTTTCCAATGAAGAGCATTCTTAAGGATTTTAAACCCTTCAACCATCATCTTCTCCTTTTCTTCTCGGTGGGGGTTTTCAAGGATAACAATTGAATCGCTCTCCTCATCCTCCTCAAGATAATCGTCAATTTTTCCAAGTTCATCATCAATAACCCCCACCTCCCCCTCTAAAAATTTGTCGTTGCCCTCAACGACGCATCGAGAATCGTCTACACATAAACATGGGGGCACATAGAGGCACAACGGGCTTATTATTAAGAACAAGGGGCTCATCCTCACAAAATCCCTCCATATCGACATCCGGGCCAACCTCCTCCTCATTGCTCTTTGCCTCCATATACGCTCGCTCGACTATCCCTTCGATCATGTCCATATATATCCGATCGAAAATAGAATTTTTGGAAAGAGAAAGAAAGGAGAGGTCCACGGAGGTGGAATCGAAATGAGTAAGAACACTCGGAATTGAAAAACAACTCCTCCTCCAACGGCGAGATGACCGTATCCTCAACCACCCCACACTTATCGAAGAACGCGACCGAAAACGTATGTGAAGGCGGACTTGAGAGTTGTCGTGGAGTAGGAGCAATCATCGGGGTAGCCGGATGAAACGGGCCCTCGTGAGGAGTAATAAGAGGAGTAGGAGTTGGTGGTGGAGCAAAAGAAGGCGTAGCACAAGCGGGTCCCACCGGATATCCATGGCCTCCATATTCATCCTCAAAAAGGCAAGAGTCGGTAACATGACCACGCGATCCACACCATCCACATCCCAAAAAAGGTTGGGTAACATCTCTCATAGTACGGATGGGGGGGCCACTTTTCACATTGGAGCTCGGACCGCCAAACGACTCATAATCCTCGAGATCTTTAGCGGTTAAAGGGGGAACTCGGGGAACACCAAACGAGCACGGTGTCCTCCAAAGAGGAATTAAAAGGGCAATGGTCGAGAAGATGATCACTCGTTCCACACCATCCACATCCCAAAAAAGGTCGGTTAAAATCTCTCATAGTACGGATGGGGGGGGGGGGGGGGGGCATCAGAGATCAAACGTCCAAAGTAGTTATAATCATCGAGAAGACGAGAATCGCCATACGGGCTGGAAGTCGGGGCTTGCACGTTCGGATAGGAATATGGAGCTTGCACCTTCGGATAGGAAGTTGGAGCTCCATAACCACCCAAGGAACCATTTATGCCCGAAAAAACCATCAAACCCGACATGGTTTGCACCATGCCCTCCCATGTCGGGTCTCCCATAACCGTTAGCCACCGTTGGCAACGTGGTTTGCACCATGCCCTCCCACGTTGCCATACCCATTATACAATGTCTCATTCCCGACATGGTTTTCACCATGCCCTCCCATGCCGGGAATGTATCCACCATAGTTAAAAGTACCTTGCATACTACATAAAAAACGTCAAATAACAAAGAAGCTAAAAACACAATGAAACTACAACCAAATCGAAAGCCTTAACCAAGCCGAGTCGCAACGGCGCCATTTTGAAGTATAGTGGTGAGTATTCCCGCCTGTCACGCGGGTGACCCGGGGTTCGATCCCCGACAATGGCGCCATTTTGTTTTCATAGTTTTCGTGGTGTTGAAATAAATCAACGGGTTCATGGCTTGGTATTATCGGAATTCGATTCGATTGAGAGTTTCAATATGTTTCAAGCTTGAAAAATAAAAGGAAAATGAAAATAACAAAATTAAACTAACTAAACTAAGTTAGATATTGAAATTGCATGTTGGTCGGATGCCTCGTCGTATGCCTCAAATAAAAAATGCAAAGAAATAATGAAAATAAGCAAGAAAATGCAATGTTTCACCGAGTACAAGCATGCATGCACAAGGTACAACTATGCATAAAAACTCAAATAAAGCAAATTAGCAAAATTAAAAGCATGGATGTAAAGAGCAATAAAAGTTGACATGAAAGTTTAAAACTTTAAGGAAAATAACAAGAAACAAATAGTAGATCTAAGATTAAGCATGAAACAAAGCACAAAAATAAGATTTAAAATAAAGCATGTGTAAAACTCAAAATCAAGATGATCCAAGAGCCGATCTATGATCTAGATGTGTCACTCATCTAAATTCCATAGCCAAATCTTAAGATCTAACATGAAATCAAGTAGCTAAGAGAAAAAGCATAATATGAAGAACAAAGCATGAAAATGAAGAATAAGCATGGAATTAAAGCATAAAACATGAAATTGAAGGGAAACTTACTTGAATTAAGAAATGAAACAAAGTTTGAATGTAATTGCATCAAAGTAACAATCCAAAGGAGTATTTGTATTCTTCTTAGTCTTACAAACCCAAGGAGGTGCTTGAAATTAAATCTAATCTAGAAAAGGAAATTACATCAAAGCTTGAAATCACTAGTGCAGAAACAGCTTTTAAGAACGCCTGTTTCTGCAGATTAAGAACGCCCTGCTGAGGCGTTCTGTATGGAGCTGTTCTTGAAAGTCTGACATTTAAGAACGCCTCAGCAGGGCGTTCTTGAATGTCAGACTTTCAAGAACGTTCTTCAGAGACGTTCTTAAAAAAAATTCAGCCGTTCTAGAAAGTCAGTTTTGCAGGTTTCGCCCGTTCTGGAAGTGTACTTTCAAGAACGTCCTTTGTTAAGACGTTCTGGAAAATATACTTTCCAGAACGTCCATTTTTTAGGCGTTCTTAAAAGTACACTTTCGAGAACGCCTAAAAAATGGACGTTCTTGAAAGTATATTTTTCAGAACGTCTTAAAGAAGGACGTTCTGGAAAATGTACCTTCGAGAACGCCTAAGAAATGGACGTTCTCGAAAGTATATTTTCCAAAACGTCTGAAAAAAGGACGTTCTGGAAAATGTACTTTCGAGAACGCCTAAGAAATGGTCGTTCTGGAAAATGTACTTTCGAGAACGCCTAAGAAATAGACGTTCTGGAAAGTACACTTTCGAGAACGTGTGAAAAAGGGCGTTCTTGAAAGTATACTTTCGAGAACTCCTCTATAACAGGCGTTCTGGAAAGTATACTTTCCAGAACGGGTTTTTGAATAATCGTTCTAGAAAGTAATAAAAAATTAAAAAAAAAAAATGAAAGCAGGCCAACAAATACATCAAATTTCGTTCCAGATTTACTTTTCCAGGCTGCTCATACAATTTTAGTACCTATTTAATTCACAAAACACATTTCATTTATATAATCTAAAGATCAAACAACACATGACATTAATCAAAATAATACACAATTACCAAATATGAAGATGCTCTTAGAGAAAAATAAACTTAGAAAAACAATAATACTATTTTGTTGACTGCTAAAAGTATAATACTACTGCACCATTAATGTACAACATCGTTCCATCTATCCTTAGCAAAGCACCATAAACACACATGAAATACTTACCCCAATTTATTCTTATGCGAAGATGGCATAGAGTTTAGTAGAATATAATTTGATAAGGTTGATTTGAATCGTAACGAGAATATTAGCATAACTATTATTGTTGAAATTATATGAAAATTTTGATTTATTTCTGGATTATGGATTCTGAAACTCGTAGTTATAAGTTGAAATTTGATAGTTTTATATCATGAATATGAATTCTTCATATTAAATCTGGTATTAAGTACCTTATTTTCTATATGCCTTAGTCACTTAGGTACTATTTTTGCAAATCAGCTCTAAACTTGTTCACCAGGCAGCCCGCTGAATTTTGGTTGAACCTGTCCGCGCCGGAGGTTTCAGACGACAGCGGGGTAGAATGGGAATTTACAAGGCGCAGTTGCCGGCGAGTAATCCGGTGACACAACAGCAGCCTCACGTGAAGAAGAGCAAGCATGGGACCCGCTCTCGGAGTATCGAGGGGTCACCTTCTACCGGAGAACTTGAAGATGGGAATCCCATATCTGGTTCGTCTATACAGATTATCTCTCTCACACACACTGCGGAATAATATGGTTTTAGCACTATATAGTATATATGGTGCATGCATGTGTGTTGTGTGTTTATGGTGCTTTGCTAAGGATAGATGGAACGATGTTGTACATTAATGGTGCAGTAGTATTATACTTTTAGCAGTCAACAAATAGTATTATTGTTTTTCTAAGTTTATTTTTCTCTAAGAGCATCTTCATATTTGGTAATTGTGTATTATTTTGATTAATGTCATGTGTTGTTTGATCTTTAGATTATATAAATGAAATGTGTTTTGTGAATTAAATAGGTACTAAAATTGTATGAGCAGCCTGGAAAAGTAAATCTGGAACGAAATTTGATGTATTTGTTGGCCTGCTTTCATTTTTTTTTTTTAATTTTTTATTACTTTCTAGAACGATTATTCAAAAACCCGTTCTGGAAAGTATACTTTCCAGAACGCCTGTTATAGAGGAGTTCTCGAAAGTATACTTTCAAGAACGCCCCTTTTTCACACGTTCTCGAAAGTGTACTTTCCAGAACGTCTATTTCTTAGGCGTTCTCGAAAGTACATTTTCCAGAACGACCATTTCTTAGGCGTTCTCGAAAGTACATTTTCCAGAACGTCCTTTTTTCAGACGTTTTGGAAAATATACTTTCGAGAACGTCCATTTCTTAGGCGTTCTCGAAGGTACATTTTCCAGAACGTCCTTCTTTAAGACGTTCTGAAAAATATACTTTCAAGAACGTCCATTTTTTAGGCGTTCTCGAAAGTGTACTTTTAAGAACGCCTAAAAAATGGACGTTCTGGAAAGTATATTTTCCAGAACGTCTTAACAAAGGACGTTCTTGAAAGTACACTTCCAGAACGGGCGAAACCTGCAAAACTGACTTTCTAGAACGGCTGAATTTTTTTTAAGAACGTCTCTGAAGAACGTTCTTGAAAGTCTGACATTCAAGAACGCCCTGCTGAGGCGTTCTTAAATGTCAGACTTTCAAGAACAGCTCCATACAGAACGCCTCAGCAGGGCGTTCTTAATCTGCAGAAACAGGCGTTCTTAAAAGCTGTTTCTGCACTAGTGATTTCAAGCTTTGATGTAATTTCCTTTTCTAGATTAGATTTAATTTCAAGCACCTCCTTGGGTTTGTAAGACTAAGAAGAATACAAATACTCCTTTGGATTGTTACTTTGATGCAATTACATTCAAACTTTGTTTCATTTCTTAATTCAAGTAAGTTTCCCTTCAATTTCATGTTTTATGCTTTAATTCCATGCTTATTCTTCATTTTCATGCTTTGTTCTTCATATTATGCTTTTTCTCTTAGCTACTTGATTTCATGTTAGATCTTAAGATTTGGCTATGGAATTTAGATGAGTGACACATCTAGATCATAGATCGGCTCTTGGATCATCTTGATTTTGAGTTTTACACATGCTTTATTTTAAATCTTATTTTTGTGCTTTGTTTCATGCTTAATCTTAGATCTACTATTTGTTTCTTGTTATTTTCCTTAAAGTTTTAAACTTTCATGTCAACTTTTATTGCTCTTTACATCCATGCTTTTAATTTTTGCTAATTTGCTTTATTTGAGTTTTTATGCATAGTTGTACCTTGTGCATGCATGCTTGTACTCGGTGAAACATTGCATTTTCTTGCTTATTTTCATTATTTCTTTGCATTTTTTATTTGAGGCATACGACGAGGCATCCGACCAACATGCAATTTCAATATCTAACTTAGTTTAGTTAGTTTAATTTTGTTATTTTCATTTTCCTTTTATTTTTCAAGCTTGAAACATATTGAAACTCTCAATCGAATCGAATTCCGATAATACCAAGCCATGAACCCGTTGATTTATTTCAACACCACGAAAACTATGAAAACAAAATGGCGCCATTGTCGGGGATCGAACCCCGGGTCACCCGCGTGACAAGGCGGGAATACTCACCACTATACTTCAAAAATGGGCCGTTGCGACTCGGCTTGGTTAAGGCTTTCGATTTGGTTGTAGTTTCATTGTGTTTTTAGCTTCTTTGTTATTTGACGTTTTTTATGTAGTATGCAAGGTACTTTTAACTATGGTGGATACATTCCCCGCATGGGAGGGCATGGTGAAAACCATGTCGGGAATGAGACATTGTATAATGGGTATGGCAACGTGGGAGGGGCATGGTGCAAACCACGTTGCCAACGGTGGCTACGGTTATGGGAGACCCGACATGGGAGGGCATGGTGCAAACCATGTCGGGTTTGATGGTTTTTCGGGCATAAATGGTTCCTTGGGTGGTTATGGAGCTCCAACTTCCTATCCGAAGGTGCAAGCTCCATATTCCTATCCGAACGTGCAAGCCCCGACTTCCAGCCCGTATGGCGATTCTCGTCTTCTCGATGATTATAACTACTTTGGACGTTTGATCTCCGATGCCCCCCCCCCCCCCCCCATCCGAATTCAGCGAAGAAAAATTAGCAGAACATCAACCATTCCCTTGATAGTAGTAATATCATCTTCGTACAAACCCAAAAGAAAGTAGTAATCAAACCAAAARCAAAACAATGTCCAAAATYGAGTCCAAAACACGAAARCAACGRACGAGGYATAGTAAATYTAAGGTACTCAAAGTCAAGTGCAAAACAAGGCAAAAGGCCATCAATCTATAATGACGATTGCCTTTCTCTTCCTRGAAGAGCCTTCTTCCCTCGAGGGGTCGTCACTGGGTGGCTTAAGTCTCGGACAACGAGGAGTGGRATGCCCCAGTGTATAACAACTGTAGCACGCTACTTCATACTCTCCTTTCTCTTTCCCTTTAGGAACCCCTTCACGGTTTTCCTTGGGGATTTCCTCTGCCGCTGGTTCACCACTCTCAATATCATCCCCTTCGGAATCTTCTTCGGGTTCCTCCTCGGGACTCTCTTCGGGGTTTTCCTCGGGGTCCTCCTCTTCTTCCTCTGCGACAACCGCCGAGACTTCTCCCTTCGTGGTTCTCGTCTCCTTGGGCACCTCCTCCAATGGAAAAGTAGACAACCACTCTCCRACTAAATGGTGGATGAAATCCTCGTAGTCGACTAAGACATAAGGACCGGGAAACTGAATCCTCGCAAGTCGAGTACAAAAATGGTCCCCTCGGAGTTTCCATTGCGTCGGTAGTCGCTCCACCGTGTGCTGAGCTGCCTCGAGGCCAGTGGTGGCACTCCCATCCGCTTTGGCCAAGAGCCACAAACGGTGCTTGGTCAACAAGTAAGACCCTACCGTATCAACCTCCGAAAAACTATAATTCTTGAAAGCCTCCATGCCTTGGAGTTTCATCATACCAATAGTATCAACAACAATTCCAATACAACACATTCACATCCATAGTATAAACATCCATACCCAATACKAWGRAGTCATAGAATAATATGAAATTTAAATTAATGATTAAACAATTGCAATGAACTTTTGTACCTTGAGATATCGATGAACGTTCGACGAGGAGGAATGAAGATTATTTAAGTAACCCAAATATTTATTTTATAAACTTTTTGATTTTTAAAANTGCATCAAAGTAACAATCCAAAGGAGTATTTGTATTCTTCTTAGTCTTACAAACCCAAGGAGGTGCTTGAAATTAAATCTAATCTAGAAAAGGAAATTACATCAAAGCTTGAAATTCACTAGTGCAGAAACAGCTTTTAAGAACGCCTGTTTCTGCAGATTAAGAACGCCCTGCTGAGGCGTTCTGTATGGAGCTGTTCTTGAAAGTCTGACATTTAAGAACGCCTCAGCAGGGCGTTCTTGAATGTCAGACTTTCAAGAACGTTCTTCAGAGACGTTCTTAAAAAAAATTCAGCCGTTCTAGAAAGTCAGTTTTGCAGGTTTCGCCCGTTCTGGAAGTGTACTTTCAAGAACGTCCTTTGTTAAGACGTTCTGGAAAATATACTTTCCAGAACGTCCATTTTTTAGGCGTTCTTAAAAGTACACTTTCGAGAACGCCTAAAAAATGGACGTTCTTGAAAGTATATTTTTCAGAACGTCTTAAAGAAGGACGTTCTGGAAAATGTACCTTCGAGAACGCCTAAGAAATGGACGTTCTCGAAAGTATATTTTCCAAAACGTCTGAAAAAAGGACGTTCTGGAAAATGTACTTTCGAGAACGCCTAAGAAATGGACGTTCTCGAAAGTATATTTTCRAGAACGTCTGAAAAAAGGACGTTCTGGAAAATGTACTTTCGAGAACGCCTAAGAAATGGTCGTTCTGGAAAATGTACTTTCGAGAACGCCTAAGAAATAGACGTTCTGGAAAGTACACTTTCGAGAACGTGTGAAAAAGGGGCGTTCTTGAAAGTATACTTTCGAGAACTCCTCTATAACAGGCGTTCTGGAAAGTATACTTTCCAGAACGGGTTTTTGAATAATCGTTCTAGAAAGTAATAAAAAATTAAAAAAAAAAAATGAAAGCAGGCCAACAAATACATCAAATTTCGTTCCAGATTTACTTTTCCAGGCTGCTCATACAATTTTAGTACCTATTTAATTCACAAAACACATTTCATTTATATAATCTAAAGATCAAACAACACATGACATTAATCAAAATAATACACAATTACCAAATATGAAGATGCTCTTAGAGAAAAATAAACTTAGAAAAACAATAATACTATTTGTTGACTGCTAAAAGTATAATACTACTGCACCATTAATGTACAACATCGTTCCATCTATCCTTAGCAAAGCACCATAAACACACAACACACATGCATGCACCATATATACTATATAGTGCTAAAACCATATTATTCCGCAGTGTGTGTGAGAGAGATAATCTGTATAGACGAACCAGATATGGGATTCCCATCTTCAAGTTCTCCGGTAGAAGGTGACCCCTCGATACTCCGAGAGCGGGTCCCATGCTTGCTCTTCTTCACGTGAGGCTGCTGTTGTGTCACCGGATTACTCGCCGGCAACTGCGCCTTGTAAATTCCCAATTCTACCCCGCTGTCGTCTGAAACCTCCGGCGCGGACAGGTTCAACCAAAATTCAGCGGGCTGCCTGGTGAACAAGTTTAGAGCTGATTGCAAAATAGTACCTAAGTGACTAAGGCATATAGAAAATAAGGTACTTAATACCAGATTTAATATGAAGAATTCATATTCATGATATAAAACTATCAAATTTCAACTTATAACTACGAGTTTCAGAATCCATAATCCAGAAATAAATCAAAATTTTCATATAATTTCAACAATAATAGTTATGCTAATATTCTCGTTACGATTCCAAATCAACCTTATCAAATTATATTCTACAAACTCTATGCATCTTCGCATAAGAATAAATTGGGGTAAGTATTTCATTAATTTATGCAACATATATATTCAACTAAGAACTCAATATAAATCTATTTTTTAATTAGACAGGGGACACAGTGGTGAAACAAAATATGGAGAAAATAAACCGAATAAGAAAAAACATATACAAGAAAAAAAAAGTTATATCATAAAATATAAATTGGCAACCAAATAAGACATTAATTATGTAACGCCCCAATTTCACTTTAATCAAAATAGGATTTATATTTAAGAAAAATATGACGAAACCTTGGCGTCACAATAAATGTCAAGACTTTCAAACTTTACGCAGCGGAAATAATCATAATATAAATAATCAAATCACCATCAAAGGAAATTTATAATTTAAAACCACGTTTAAGTCTAGTTCAACGTTTATTTAAAACAATAAAGCCAGTTTTAAAGAAAAACATAACCAACATTTATATTTTCATTCCTCTATTTTGAGGCGGTGGTTTGTGTGGCCGTCGATTGGAGTCGACCGTGGTGGTGATTCGGCGATGTGTCTGGGTTTGTTTCGGTTGGTGGTGGTTGATGGTTGTTGTACGGCAGGTGGCTGGCTTCGGGTTTGGGTGGATTCGGACGCCGTTGACTCGGCCGACAGCCCGGCTTGCTTTTGGGGCTCGGCCGGGATTTTGTTTGGCTTGCTGTCGGTGGTGGGTTGGTGATGATGATGCTCGGCGATCGTTGGTGTACGGGAATTATGATCGGGCCACGGCTGTTCGGTGGGTTGGCTGGTGGCGACGAGGAAACGGGCGGTGCTTGGTTTCTCGAGTTTGGACAGAGGTCCGGTTTGGGTTGGTAGATGGTGGCTCGGCAGGGAATTCGTCGGAGTCGGCGGTTTTGGTGATATCGGCAGGAGGTTGGCTGGGGCTGTGGCTCGGCTTGCGACTGGGCCGACTCGGGTTTTGCACGGGCCGGAGCAGGGTGGTTTGTCGGGACGTGATCGGGTTGTTTTGTCGTGGTGGTGTGGCTGCGCCTCGACTATGGGCATTCGTCGGAGTTGGCGATTCGGTGGTATTGGCAGGAGCGGTGGTTCGGGACCCGTGGCCGAGAGAACGGGCCGTGGTGGAGTCGAAAAATTGGCCGAGAATAGGCTGGTGTACGAGTTTTGAAATCAAGACTTTCAAACTTTACGCAGCGGAAATAATCATAATATAAATAATCAAATCACCATCAAAGGAAATTTATAATTTAAAACCACGTTTAAGTCTAGTTCAACGTTTATTTAAAACAATAAAGCCAGTTTTAAAGAAAAACATAACCAACATTTATATTTTCATTCCTCTA
>BMAC01000060.1:1169606-1182727 GCA_014905375.1 Phtheirospermum japonicum | reverse complement strand
AGCATACGCATATAAATATGATGAAATTATGCACCAGGAAAAAAAAAAATATATATATATATATAATCACATATGATGCATTGAAAAGATTTTAATTAGTAATTAAAAGTAGCATATAACAAACTGATATTAAAAGAAGTAAAATACAAACAAAGAATACAAGCAGTGTTGTGGTAGTAGACTAGTTGTATGAAACAAAAGTTTTTAGAGGACTCGGGTTCGACTCTGCCAAATGCCGTATCCCCTTTTATTTTTCATTAAGTAAAAGACAATAAACAAAATGATATTAAGAGTACAAGTTGCACAAGTAATATAAGCAGTCCAGTGGTAGAAGGTGGGGAACGTGAAATAAACCACCAAGGTTCGAAATTGCCCAAGTGCAAAATTTTATATTTTTTTTAACAAAGGCAATATCTCACAGAACCAATACGTAGAATAAATCGAGTGTGATTAAATAAAGTTGAAGGATTAGATTATAAATTAATTAAATTTATTATAATAATTTTAAGATATTAGTTGAGTTTTATGATTAGTTA
This sequence comes from Phtheirospermum japonicum, assembly GCA_014905375.1. Classification (NCBI taxonomy): domain Eukaryota; kingdom Viridiplantae; phylum Streptophyta; class Magnoliopsida; order Lamiales; family Orobanchaceae; genus Phtheirospermum; species Phtheirospermum japonicum. The sequence goes on along the minus strand of BMAC01000060.1, from coordinate 1,182,191 downwards.
GGTTTTTTTTTAAATATATTTATAATTTGGTGGGTGTTTTGTAATTAATAAACTTTTTGGGTGTTTTGTAATAAATTAAAAATATTTATTTTTTAATTTAAATAATTAAACATACAAAAGGGCATTGTAGACAATAACAAATTAATATTGATTTTTAAATTAATAATATTATAATTAGATAGGACACGTGGCATTCATTGGAGGTGTGACTATAATTAGTCAGGTACAACGGCTGACTGCAGCTAGAATCGCCCTAAAATCATAACTTATTAGCAGGCGGTGCAATACGTTGTGGGTTCAAATCCCAGTGGTTTTGTTTTGCGATTTACTTTTTTATTGACATTGTTTAACATTTACACATTTTCTAGGGAGCAAAAAAATAATATTCAAGAGACATGAGGTTTGAACCCGCAATGTTTTAATTTTGTACCTAGCCCCAACCACTCCACCACATGATCRTMATATTATAATCTATAAACAAAGTAATATACATTCAGAAATAAGTTTAATATACACACACACTAAATACTTTGTAAAAAAAATATAGAATAATAATATAAGCCGTTCAAAATTATAAAACAAGGTAAATAAATATTTAATCATGAATAATTTATATTTGAAAAATGAAAAATATAATTGAAGTATTATAAAATAAATATCAAATTATATTTAAATTAGATAAGAATATAATAAAGTGTGATTAACTTCTAAATAAATAGTTCACACACAAATAAAGGTGTTCACAAAAAGAGATTTTGTGTAAAGAGATTAATTGAGAACTTTTGTAGACAAATATAAAATGTTATAACACAATAATAAATAAATTTCAAAACTTGATATTAGAAGAAAAAATAATAATCTTTTAATTAAATTTATAAATTTATTTAATCAATTTAAAAATAAGAAACTTAAGAAATATTATCTAATAATAATATACTCGTTAAAAACTATAAAGTAAACATAGAAAAATAAATATTTAATSATGAATAATAAGTTGAATAATAATTATATTAAAAAATATTGTGATACCAAATGTCATCACCAATTATTACCAAGTTGTTATTGAAAAAGTCTCATCCTAAGTCTTGATGTGAATGAAAAACTTATATTTGTTATCACTAAATAGGACTTTAGTGTCAAAATAATGTTGTCACTATTTCTCTTAAAGCACTGACAAGATATGGTGTTGTCGTGAAAAGAAACTTATTGTGACAATGGATGTTGTCACCATTTTTCATAGAACATAGATTAGGTTCAAGTATAAATAAATGTCTCAATCAAATATATTATTATTAATATTGTTATTTTAATTGTGTAAACACATAATTTAGTTATTATTTTAATTAATATATTTCTTTAACGTTGATTTTTATTATTTTTATATTATTGATTACTTCAAATATTATACAATATATAGTAATTAAAATTAATTAACATTACATTTGGAGAAACTAATGAGAAATATGATGCTTTTAATAACATAAATATGCAGTGATACCAAAAATCATCTCTAATTATTTTGACACGAAATAGTTCTTTGGTGATGACAACCCATGTTCTTTTCGTTTATTTCTTTTATTTTTACATTTCTTTCTTCCTTACTTTCTTATTATATAAAAAATCCAAAAACATTCGAAAAATTAAAAAATTAAAAAACAAATTTGTTTTCTTTTGGTTCTTTTTAACCCTTGATTTTTCTTTGTTTTGATTAATTTGGATATTTTCTTGTGCTTTTGATTCTGTGTGATATTCTTTTATAGTGTGTTGTTTTCTGACTCCAACTTTGATCGATTTGATAAGTTGGTAACGTTCATGGAGCCGAGAGAAATAATCCATGCTCGGTTTTTACTTGGATTGCTTGGATGCTTAAGTGGACCCCAACGAGCTCGACCCAAAACTCGCTCGGTTAAGGAAGCTTCTATCTCACCCTCCTTTTACTTGTTTTTCTTTAAATTCAATGAGGGTATTGCATGGTTTAAGTGTGGGGTGGGTGGGTGGTTAAAGTCCGGATTTTACAAAGCATGATTTGTCTTTCTTAGCTCGAGCCTTGGCAAAGTGACGCTTACTAATTGTGCATTTATATGGTTAAGTGGTTTTTGTGTCTTGTGTGACTTTATTAAATCTTTGAGCAATCACTTTATCCTTAGAAGTTTGAATATTTTACTTGTCGGGTTTTTACATGTATATGCTCTCCTGTGTAAGGAGTTGAATTTTTGTGCTTCGTCCAAAACCCGCCTATATAATATAATCAATATTCACTCGTGAAAAGATTGCAAATCTCTAAAATCTCTTTGATTTTGCCTTCCAAAACCCCGTGCAAACTAGTGAGTAGCCTTGTGTGAATTATCAGCATTGCTGGCATTTTTATGGAAATTGCATTAAGGTGGCTTGAATTTGCTCGTACATGATTGAATTATGAAATGACCTCGAGGCAAATATATCACCCTTATTCCGGCCATATCCAAATATATAAACTACTTAAAATCCCAAATGAGCCCCCTTGAGCCTATAACCCGTTTTTTGTTAATCGAGCTCGATTTTAGCTCTTATATCTTCATAAATTAAGAGGTGAGAGTGTATGTTGTTAGTTGACTAGAAATGTGTGGGAAATCAATTGTAGGTTTTGGGTTTTGATTTTCTTATATATATAAAGAAAATAAATTAAAAAAGTGAACAACAAATAAACTCCAACACAAATCACGAAAAGTGATAAAGCGTGCGTTTAAGCGAAAAGCCTAATGTTCAAAAAGGCTAAGTTTAGTAAAATTAAGTGAATTCAAAAAGCTTCTAAGTGTTGTGAAATAAAAGTCGAAAAGAGTGTGTGCACGAAAGGTTTCGAATGAAAGTTTGGTAATTTGGAAAGGGTGAAGCGATTATAAGAGTCAGACTTTAGAAGTTAGGGTTTCGTGTGTTATTGATCACGTTTGATCGTGTGTTAGACACTATATATATTACATACCTTACCAAAGAGCCAACATTATAACCCAAAATAAAGACCTCTTTCGATTCTTGTTTGGTCATGTATAATGGGTGTTTTGATTTTTTGATTTGTGAAGTCTTGACAAGGTATATGCATTGTCCGACTTGAGCGTATACACGTCCCATATAAAACACACTTAAGTTAATTGAGCGAACACCCTCAAAATTCCATTTGAGAGGAAGTCATCGATTTTGTTTTCATTTGAGAAAGATTAATATGAGCAATGCTTAGCAATAACGAGTTTATGTTATACTTTTATCATAATAATTAGGATAAGCACAAGGACTTTTCTTTTTGCATAATGTTCATTGCATGTACATTCTCGATTCTTTTATTTGTTAGAGGACGAACAAACCAATAAGTGTGGGGTGGTTATTTTGCATGAAATTGTGGTATTTCTCTTCTGTTTTTAATTAGGGTTTTGTGTTGTTTAAGTGGTTTTGAGTTTCGTTAGGTTATTAGGTTGTTTTCTTGTTTTTAGGGAAAATTTTTGTTGCAACCTATACTATAAGCGTTTTCACGCTTTGCAACCAAATGTTTTTTTCATTGTCAATTACAACTTGTACTACAATAGTACAAGTTGTAATTGACAACCAAAAAAATATTTGGTTGCAAAGCGTGAAAACGCCTATAGTACAGGTTGTCAAAAATGTTTTCCCCTTCTTTTTAACCTTATATGTACGATATTAGTGATGTTTTTGTGATTCTTGGGTTTTTATGTTCAAAATTCCTATTTCATAGGTGAAGGCATTGAGGCCTAAGTCAGCACCCAGCATGTGCCCACGCCCGTGCCCACGCCTGTGCTCTCGCCAAGCATCAAGCCGAAGAGGTCATTTCGGGTCAAGCTTTTAAGGATTATTTGACCCATCCACCCCCAATTAAACTGAGTATAAATATGGCATCTTTCACTAGCTCAAGATATCCCCCATTCTCCCAACTCTTGCAGGAGTTTGGGATTTAATTTTTCTCTCTAGATCTTCGATTTAATTTCAAACTTTATCTTGAGTTTGTAAGCTCAAGAATAATTTAATCCATCACTTGAGTTTTATTTTTTTTTGTAATTTCATTCAAGTTTTAGGATTCTCTTTCTTAATTCAAGTAAATTTTTCATTATTTTATTCCTTGTTCTTCAATTTTAAGCTTGTTCTTCAATTCATGCATTTTGCCTTAGCTCTTAGATTTATTGTTAGATTTGTGATTTGGTTTATGGAATCTAGGTGAGTGACACAACTTGATTATAGATAGGGTCATTGATCGTTTTTGTTTCAAGTATTTCATATGCTTTATTCCGAATTTTAATTATCATGCATGGTTTTATGTTGAATCCTAGATCTACTATTCGTTTCTAGTTATTTTTCGAAAAGCTTTTAACTTTCACTTCAACTTTTATTGCTCTTTCTATTGGTGCTTTCGATTTTCATTGATTTACATTATTTAGATTTTTATGATCATGCATGCATAGTTGTAACTTAGTTTCTCATGCTTGTACCTTGTTATTTCTTTGCTTTTTATTGGTTATTTTGATTATTGCTTGAAATTTAAGTATGGCACACGCATGAGGCATCCGAAATACTTGTTTTACTTTTCATAGTTTCGCATAGTTCTCGTTTATATTCGTTTATTTTTGTTTTCCTTTCAATTTAATAAGCTAAAAACCCATTGATTCGCATAAATCAATCGAATTTCGATAATACCAAGCCACACAAACCTTACCTATACTACACTTGCAAAACTTTTCTCTTCAACCACCCAGGGCATGGACAGAACTCCTTCTTGGGAATAAGAGGAGAGCTCTTTCGGCTCGGACAGTGACAACTCAAGGAAGACTAACCCAGACCTCACTGAGAAGATGCATAATTTACAAAGGGAGGTCAAGCAAAAGATGGGGGGCAGTGTAGCAGAACAAGCACAGAGAAGCACCCCGTGTTCACAAAGAATGTCAAGATGGATGATCTTCTAGCTTCCTATGAATCTCTAGGCTTTGAGTATAATGGAACAATAGATCCGTAGGATCACCTCTGCCGGTTTGAAAATGTAGCCACCTTGCATAATTTTTTTGATGTCGTGATGTGCCGGGTCTTTATAACAACCTTCACCAAGTTATACCAAATTTGGTTCTGCCAGTGGCCACCCCGATCCATCAGCAACTTTGACCAGTTCAGCTCGGCATTCCAACACCAATTTACCAGTTGCAGGAAATACCAGAAGATGCCATTGGAACTGTTTAGCTTGAAGCAAAAGGAGGGAGAAGGCCTAAGGGGTACATTAAGCGTTTCACGGATGCCAAGTTGGAGGTACCATCAGCATCTGAATAGCTCTCGATTAACGCCCTTGCCTAGGGGCTGAGGAAGGGAGAGTTCTTTCAGTTTCTTGTGGTTAAACCAGCGCATACATTTGGCGAACTTCAAGCACGAGATGAAAATGTATCCATTTGGAGGAGGCCTTAAGACTTAACGATGATGGGGATAGGAGAAGAGAGTGAGTTGATAGGGTAGAAAAGACCCTGGTCAAGAAACCAAGGACCGACCTGGGTGGAGGGCATCCCAGATTTGATCAGTACACACCCCTAGCCTCACCACAGGGGGAGATTCTATGAGATATCGAGCGACATCCCGACCTCAAGTGGCAAAGAACATACACCCAGAAGCCACGGAAGGAAAGGTCCAATCGATTCTGTAGGTACCATAATGAGTATGGTCATGACATAGATTAATGCACGCATTTGAATGATGAACTGAAGAGGATGGTGCAGGCAGTGCACCTTAAAGAGTTTGTGCACGCAAGGAGGGAGGAGCTCAGGTCTGACCCTTTTAGAAGGGACCGACGTTAGGGTACCAGACATGAGTAAGAGGGAAACCGCAGTAATGAGATAAGGGAAAACCAATCCCATGAGATAAGGGGAGAGATTCAAATGATTACAGGAAGAGAATGGGACGAGCAGTCGCGACATGCCTAGAATAATTATGTGTGAGTTGCGAGAGATCTGTAGAGGAAGACAAGTGAGGCAGGACTGTTAGACCCGAGACCAAACATCTGCTTTGGATATGAGGACGAGAATGGTATTCTAGCATCCTATATAGATGTTTTGGTAATAACTGCCACCATTGCTAACTACAATGTGCAGAGAGTCTTTGTGGACACGGTTAGCTCTGCGAACATTCTTTTTTACAATTGTCTTAAGAAGATGAACTTGTATTTTGAGTTAGAGGAGGTTACGACCTCGTTGGTAGGTTTTTCCGCGGGAGCTCTATGGCCATTGGGAGCGGTAAACCTCCTAGTTTTGCTGGGGGAGGACCCGTTCAGGAAAACCAAGTCAGTACGCTTCTTGGTGGTAGATTCCCCGTCCTCGTATAATGCTATGCTGGGGAGGCCATCCTTAAGCCAATTACAGGCAGTTATTTCGGTTTATCATATGGATTTGAAGTTCCCCGCTAGGGAAAGGGTTGGTGAAGTCCGAGGCGATCAGTACGCATCGCACAGATTGTACGTGGAAAGCATCAGCCAAAATGAAGAGGAGGGAAGGCCCAAAAGAGCCAGAACAAAGACAGCAACACTAGAGCTAGCTAGGAAAGAGGAAAATATAATGATGGTGGAGATAAGCCCAGGGGATGACTGCTGAGTCGTGCGGATAGAAACGACATTGAGCCCGGAGGTTCTGGTGAAGCTGCTGGCCTTCTTGAGAGACAATGCCGATATGTTTTCCTGGTCTCCCCAAGATTTGGTAGGTATTAACCCAGCAATAGCCAAGAATCACCGCTACATCAGTCCCATAGCAAATTCAATTAAACAAAGGAAACGCAACTTTGGTCCTGAGAAAGAAGCCATTATCGAAGTAGAGGTAGAAAAGATATTGCGAGCTAAGCACATCTAGGAGATACAATTTCCAGAATGGATTTCTAACGTAGTGTTGGTGCCAAAAACAGAAGAGGATTGGTGGATGTGTATCGACTTCATAGATCTTAATCGTGCTTGCCCTAAAGATCATTATCCACTGCCGAGGATAGATCAGCTTGTGGATTCTACTTCAGGTTGTGAACTGCTCAGCATGATGGATGCTTCTCAGGGGTACCATCAGATCAGGTTACCAAAGGAGGACTAGAAGCGGGTTAGTTTTATAATCCCCAAGGGAACGTATTGTAATGTAGTCATGCCTTTTGGACTTAAAAATGCGGGAGCTACCTACCAACGGTTGGTTGACAAAATGTTTAAACTCAGCTCCGGAGAAACATGGAGGTATATGTGGAAGACATGCTAGTCAAAAGCGCCAAAGAAACATCGTGTGTGGATGACCTGAGAGATACTTTTAATACTCTGTGAGAGTACAGAATGAAGCTCAACCCTAAGAAGTATACATTTCTGGAAAAAGATGGACAATTTCTGGGGTACATGGTCATAGAAAAGGGAATAAAAGCTAAACCAGAGAAAATCAAAGTTATTATGGATATGCAGCCTCCACGGAATGTTAAACAAATGCGGTGCATGGCAGGTAGGATAATTGCCTTGAGTAGGTTTTTCTCTTGCTCGGCAGAGAAGAGTCTACCATTTTTTCGAGCCTTGAGAAAGAGATCTAGATTTCAGTGGGATTTGGAATGCCAAGTAGCATTCCAAAAATTAAAAGAGAATTTTGTTGGTAGTAGCTGCTCACTAAGCCAGTGGTAGGCGAGCCATTGATCCTATACACATCGGTATGTAAGCAAGCGGTGAGCAGAGGTTTGCTCAAAGAGGAGGGCAGGATACAGAAGTCGGTATACTATTGGATTAAGTTATTTCATAACGTCGAGCTACGATATGTAGAAATAGAACTGGCTATGTTAGCTCTGGTTGAAACAGCTCGTACGCTTCGACCCTATTTTCTCTCACACGAAATAATAGTCAGAACTAATTTGCCCTTGAAGTTAATAATTAGCGAACCAGAGGTCTCGAGATGTTTGGTAAGTGGACTATTGAGATTAGCGAGTTCGACATCAACTTTGAGGGACGAGAAGCAATCAAGGCACATGCGTTGATAAACTTCATGAAGGAAATGACAAGCTTTCCTGAAGAAAATAATGAGTGGACTTTATATACGGATGGCTCGGTGGGAAACTTGGGTTGCGGTGTGGGGATTGTACTAATAGACCAAGCAGGTGTAACTACAGAGTACGTTATACGACTGAATTACTGCCTATCTTGATTGTGGGTAAGCTGTGCTTACTCATCTCCCGAGTCAGACTGGACCGTTAGGTCCACGTCGGGTAGGGATGACCCCTCAGGTACGACCATCAGTCCAGATATTGACGGCTCCACAGATCCAGCTGGCTCTTCTGGAAACCCCTTCTCCATAGGTACAGGGTCTAATTTTTGGCGAGTAGCTAGCATTTTTCTCATCATCGTGGCTGCAATAAAATTTACAAGGAAATTAATAGGAATACCGAACAAAATTGAAAAAAGATAAGCCAGGTGGGAGCATAAAGGAGAAGATCTAGACAGCTCTTTCTATATATCGATCTTACAAGACAAGGGGCCTATCTCCTCTCGGGAGTTGAAGAAGTCCAAGACAAATGGGAGAAGGAGTTTGGTCAGGTGGAAAATGGGTGAAGGAGCTCAGCTCGATCTTATGGGCATATAAAACCGACCTTAAGAAGAGCACATGAGAAAAACCCTTTAGTCTAATATATGGCATGGACACTGAGATTCCAGTGGAATTAGGAGTAGAAACTCATCGAATAAAAAATATCGATGTAGGGCAGAAGGGTTATTAAGACAGGATGTGTTGGATCTAATAGAGGAAGAGAGAGAACAGGCCTCTGTAAAGATGGAACACATGAGGAGGCGAATTCCAGCTTCTTATAATAAATCAGTGGTGAAGCGACAAATTTTGAATAGGAGATTTGGTTCTCTCCAGAGCTGATTTGGGCCAGACCAGAGGGAAGTTGGATGCTGCATGGCAAGGGCCATACAAGATCACCGGGGTTCAACCAGCAGGAGCTTATGAACTTGAACATATCGACGGAGTCAAATTGTCGCGGGCATGGAATGTAGCGAACTTGTGAAAAACTATGTGTGAAGTTAATATACCAAGCTATTTATAAACAAACGTTGTGATTAATTTGATTGTGTTCCGGAATGACCTCACTTGATGGTCAGTTCAATACTATACCGATTGGCTAAGGGGTGAATACCACAAATACCTGACTTTATTGTTAGTTAAGGGCATGAGCCCCAAAATTGGCCCGATTGTCCTAAAGGTGGATACCCTAAAAGCCTGACCTGATTGTTAGTTCAATACTAGGCCAATTAGCTAAAGGGTGGATACCTTAAATACCTAACCTTATTTTCAGCTTGGGGTATGAGCCCCAGAATTTGGCCCGATTGGCCAAGGGATGGATATTGCAGACCTGACCTGATCGTCAGTTAAGGGCACGACCCTAAAAATTGCCAGGGAACAGATTGCCTGACCTGATTGACTAGTCAGAGGCAAGATCCCAGAAATTTGATCAAACAGTAAGACATCCTTTGTGAAAACATAATTGATCTAATTACACACATGAGAAAATAAAAAATCACAAAGCACCAAAAAGGGAAAAAATTCTGGTATTATTCAAAGAAACTACAGGGAACAAAACCCTAAGGGTTATCAGGAAAATGCAAGGATTATAACATCAAAATAAAAACATGATCAGAAAGGCCTTAAGGGTGGGACGAGGAGGCCCTTCTATCCGCAGCTAAAACTTGTCAGATGCGCAACAGCTCTCGCTTGATCTCATGAAGGCAGAGGTGGCACCTATCTGCCCGCTTAGTTTCAGAGTGAGCCTTGGTAGCAGTGGTGGTTAAACGGCATACGAATTCGAGCAGATCGGCCCATTCCTCTTGAAGTTGACGATTTGGCCAAAGTTCGGCCCACTCGTGTTTGTAGTGACGTTTTTTCTTCCTATTCCTTTCCAAGAGCTTGTGCAATTTGGAGAATTCTTCACGAAGCTGGGCATTTTCCTCAGAAAGATGGAAACTTTTGTTGAAAAAGGAGAGATATTTTTTTTTCAGAGTGTCTATCTCTTCAATTAAAGATGCTGAAGCCATGATAAATATGCATGTAGAGAATAGTTGTTTGTATATAATAAAGGAAAAGAACAAAGGTACTAGGGTTTCCTAAACATACGGAAACCCTACAACATAACATACAAACAAAAGATGAGAAAATTGTTCAATTACAGACAAGACATAAAACATACAGATCAGCCAAACCAAATAGAGCAGACAGCCTAGCCTACATTCTATAGTCCTGCATGTTCAGCTCTCCCGCCTGCTGCTCGACCACCCTAGAGCTCTCTCCAAGAGGATCACTAAGTGAGGACCCACCCGATAGCTCACCTAGACCGGCAAAGGTCAGGGAGGAGATTTAGGCTGGTAACGCAAGGGTGACGTTCTTCTCTAGGTGAGGAGAAGAACCCCGGACAAGAGCATGGAAGGTCTTGAGAACATGCCCGGCAAATTCAGGGGCCCCGAGCTTGTGAAGGCGGTCCTCCTCGGACACATAGGTAAAGCTGGTAGGCTCGGAAGCTTGTTTGAGAGGCTGGCTATGGTCGAAGGGGTGGAAGGGTTCTCCTTAGCCTACTTCTCGTAGGCATCGAGTTCGAAGTGATAATAAACTTCAGCCTCAGGAATGAGAAGTCCATAGAGATCTTTAGAATGGAAGAAGGCTCGCTGGGTTATCTCTCTAGTCGTTTATATAAGCCTTAGTCCCTCCACAGAATTGAGGAACTATGTCCTCCCCTCGGCCCAGCTTTTTGTCAAGGCTTCATCGACTTGAATCAGCGCCTCAGCTCGCGCTTTTCCTTCTCCCGCCCGAGCAGCCTGAAGTTCAACCTTGAGTTTCTTCAGCTCAATCCCTCTATCCTTGAAGAGGCTCATCAACCTCTTCTCCCGTTCCTTGAGAAGGGTATGTTCCTTGACTAGATTAGCATTCATCAAGGCACCCCTGGCTCAAGAAACCATTATAGATCTCTTAGCAGCAGCCTAATGAAAATGAGGTGTTAAACAAAAGACAGAGAGAGAAGAGAGGAAGAGAAAGAGGAAGTTAGCTTGGCTTCATCTTGGTATAGGGAATCAATCAGCTCTAGATCGGACCACTTTTTTAGAGTGCGGCGGTCAGAGGAGGGGCAATGCCCCTAAATAAACTTGACCGCCACTTCCTCAGGACAGTTTAGGTCAGACATGTGGGTGAACAATGTTAGATTAGGGTTGAACACCTTAGGACATGGAGGCGCGATCCCTTTCCCAGACCGGGTCCACTTGAGGGTAAGCTGTTCTTGCTCATCTCCCGAGTCAGACTGGACCGTTAGGTCCACGTCGGGTCGGGATAACCTCTCAGGTACAACCATATCTCCAAATCTTGATGTCTCCACAGATCCAGTTGGATCTTCTGGAAACCCCTTCTCTGCAGGTACAAGACATAGTTGTTGGCGAGCAACTAGCATTTTTCTCATCATCATGGCTGCAAGAAAATTTACAAGGAAATTAGTAGGAATACCGAACAAAATTTAAAAAAGATAAGCTAGGTTGGACAAAAAAGGAGCAGAGCTAGATAGCTCTTTCTATATACCGATCTCACCGGACAAGGGGCCTGCCTCCTCTCAGGAGTTGAAGAGTCCAAGACAAAGGGGAGAAGGAGTTTTGTCAGGTGGAAAACATTTTGGTTTAAAGTGAAGACAATGTTTTTTAGGTGAGGAGGTCGTTCTCCTCTATACAGATGGGCCTGGGGAGGAAGGCTACTAATGGTTACTAAGGAAAAGCCCTAATTACCCGAGCTATGGATAAAAAAGAACTTTTTCGTCCAGGATTTATTGGAGGAAGGGTTGTTGGTCAGAAATCAGATGCCGGCGCGGGCTGATTGATAAAAGAAGCCAGAAGATGAAATCTTGGCCTAGACAAGGAATAAAACAGTTAGGCTATGGGAACAAGCCCAGAAAATTGTGCTGCTAAGTTAAAACCTATAATTATCCTAAAAGAATTGGGGACAAATTGATGTATCAAAACTCGGTACATCTTAGCTACCGCCAATACATTGACGGGAAGGCGTAGCCCCGCCTTGAATTAATCAAAAAGAAAGGTCAGATGATCGGCCAGTAGTTGAGACGCCCTCTCTAAAACATCAGGATTCACAAGTGAAAACTCATCAGAGATCTGGAATTTAGTTCTTAGCCCATCCAGAGTCCGATCACTGACCGTTGATACAATATTGTCATAACCGCCTTGGATGGGGGGATTCTGTTCATCGGAGAGAGACAGCAATTGTCTTGCTGAAGAAGATGTTGACAGATGGAGAGAAGAAGAAGCATGATAAGACATAATCAGAAAAATTTGAGGAAGATCGGGAAGAGTACATGGTTTGAAGGGAAAGAGAAAACTTCAAATTGGGAAAAAGATGAGTTTGCTTCACAGGAGGGAATGCGAAATGTCAGAAGAAATTATTAAAGTCATCAAACAAAAGGAAAATATATACTTTCGAAAAGAGGAGGATTTGGTGGGATATGGGCATTTAATGCTTGTCAGGAACAGTGTACGAAAAGACAGGCTGGGAATACCATCCGATTTGCCGGGAACCGAGGCGATATCCCTCGTCCCAACCA
>BMAC01000060.1:1117812-1169581 GCA_014905375.1 Phtheirospermum japonicum | reverse complement strand
TCATAACCAGGTCAGGAATGTGGAAGAAATCGAATGGCCGAACCTGAGCTCTGGTTGCCCCAGAGGAGAATGGCCTGAGTAGGTCATCCTAAATAACGGCCCAAGATTCCACGGGTTTGTTTCTGTTTCCGGGATCTCGGAAAGGTCCCCACCTAGACATTACTATAAAATATCTTAAAAACAAGGATTAGTAGAGGTATGATGTTCTGAGTGTTCATTTCTATTGTTCTGATACAAAGCACTTACTGGACTTAAAAATCGGAGAGGGATGCCCCTGGAATTCCCCCGGTGTTCCTATCTAACGTGGTTTTGTGAGACAGGTCAGGCCCAATTCCAGGGAGGGAAGCAAGAAATCTCGGTTACAATATTTTTTAATGAAACAGCACTAGGTGTTTCGAAAGAGGAAGGTTTATGACCGTAATTGAGAAGAGCCAAATGTACCAAATAGTTAGGAGGAAAGTTGCTCAATTAGTTGCATTAAAAAGAAGGATTCTATAAAATGTTTAATGCAGGTAAATTTCTTATAATCAACTACTGCAGAACAGTGTTTTTTATGACGGTTTTTTTTTTTTACATTTAACGGCAGTTTTTGAACCGCCGTTATATCGACCGCTGTTAAAATTTACGGCGGTTCCAAAAAACCACCGTAAAAAAGCAGGATTTAACGGGGGTTTTTTAGAGCATTAATGGTTGTTCTATAACCTCTATAATATGGACACTTTTACGGCGGTTTTTGAAACGCCATCAAAATTATCACTTTTAACGGCGGTTCTTGAAAAATACCTTCTAGAAAGTCTATTTTCCAGAACTGGCATTTTACGGCGGTTCTTGAAAATACCTTCTAGAAAGTAGTAAGAAAATTTAAAAAAAAAAGAAATGAAAGCAGGTGCACCAATTTTTAGAGATTCATTATTTTTATATCACTTTTCTAAATGTTCATCACTCTACTATTAAATAATTTAAATTAAAACCAACACAAGAAGTTATCACTTAAAAACTATCTATTGATGATATTTTAGTACTTTATAGGAGCGATAATGTCAAGTTGGGCGCCAAGCTTCTCCTCAGAAACCTTCTCAGTTTTAACTCTCAGTTTCGTCAACCTCCCCGCGGGCCCGATGGCCGAGAGGCAGCCTGCAAATACCATAATCCATACTCAGTTTTATTAATAGGAAATAAACCATGTAAAACAAAAGGACTACGAAATACCCAAGAATCGGTTCAAATATTATAAAATGTTGAAATGATAAACTTTTTCAGTTTTAATTCCTTATACAGTTGTTCGTTTGCAGCTTCAGCTTTTGAATGCCTTTTGAGCAATTCAGCTCGTTGCCTCGACAAAACACCAACTTTATCCACTAGCACTCGAAGACATTCCCGGAACTCAACACTACCTTCATCGTCGCCTTCATTGGTGGCATTGAGAAATTAAAGTAGTTCAATCAAGAAATCAATTACCATTAGAATCATGAACTAGGGGAAACGTCATTATTTGCATTTCAAAAAAATTCATCTTTCTTTCATTTCACCAAAAATTAGGTGGTACACTAGTCATTGTTAGGGATAGCAATTGGTCTAGTCGGGCAAATGAGGCTGGTGATAGACTCCGCCATTAGATCCATCTCATAATAAAAATGTTAAAAATAAATTTATTTATTTTTTGTTTGATAATACATTAAAACTTCCTGAAAATATATTATTTATATAACCGTAAAAGTGTTTTTGAATAGCTAATTTAATATTAACAAAAAGGCGAGTGGGTCTAAAAATGAAGCAAATCCTATGGAATCTTATCCACCACCCCCACCCCCACCACCCCAAAAAAAGTCTTCAAAGCAACACATAAAATACAAGTGCACATGATGAAAGCAATTTGTGTGAAAATAACATGAAACGGTTAAGAAGTTAGTTGCACACATACCTGCCTAAAGACTGAGCTAAACCACACAAAAAGTCTGAGAAATTGGCCACCCCAGCCGACAAAACATAGCTTCTCAGCCTTTCCTAAAGACCATGCATTTTGACAATAGAGACACGCAATGGGCTATACTGTGAAGCCCTACGATTTGCTGCACAAAGATTAGTCTGGGCTTCCTTTCTTGATTCATGTAGACAGTTTTCAAAATGAGCACAATTCATCTGCAAAACAATATATACAACGCGTAAAATACTTTAATATATAGACATCACTTTTAGAAGATAGCTGATGGAGCCAAGGGCATAAATATGCTAACAAATTTCAAATACGGTGAATTAAGGGTTCGATAATAGAAAAAGTGACAGAGTTCTCTTGGGATAAAGTCCGCCCAGCATACGCTGCGAAAGTAATCCCAAGACAACGATAATTCTCCTTTAAGATAGCATCTTTGTCGAGAATCTTGATAGCCACAAATTCGAGAGAGCAAGTATGGAGGGGGTGAAGGGGATATTCGATAGAGCAAGTATGGAACCGGTAACTACACCGAGGTGGGAGCTCAATACCTTTCCAAGTTTTCCTTAGTACATTCACATGGACAAAGGAGAAACAAATTCCAAAATCAACTCCATTGAGCTTTCGGAGAGTGAGGAGTCACGATTGATCATAGAGGAGGAGAACTTGGGAGATGATCCACGATTCATCTAATCGAAGGAGGATAGTCGAGCGAACGACTTTAAACAAACGCACTATGTGGGAGGCAACCCACGATTTTCTAATCTTTTCTTATTTTTCTTTTGATTTTATGTATATCCTTTCTTTATTTGCGTTATCTAATTTTTTTGGGTTTATGTAGGTGCAATCATGGAGTATTTGGGAAGGAATGAATCAAAAACAGAAATCGGCTGCAGTATATCAGTCGATCGACTGGTGAGCAGTCGATCGACTGAAGAATCGGCTGCAATATCGACTGGCCCAATTAACAGTAGAACAGAGACTCTCGGGTTTGCGAAAAGCAGTCGATCGACTTCTATTCGATCGATTGAATTGCAATCAATTGACTGCCCCACTGAGGCGGACTTATAAAGGCAGTCGATTGGCCACAAAGGGAAAGGAAGAAATCGACAGCAAACAGAACCAGAAGAAAAAAAAATGGGAGAGGAACTAAAATAAAATAGTTTTCGGCATCATAAAGACAAGAACCAACCCAACTTGTTTTCGGCAATCATCCTCCTAGCACCTTCTCCTAGTTTTTCTTTTCCACCATTTTAAACACAAAAGGGGTGGGGGAATGCAATTAGGTTTGGATTCCAATTCTGAGCTCATTCATCGAGGTATTTCGCTAGAACCGTATCCTTGAAGCTCTGTTTTATGAATTGGTTGAGTATTGGGGAAGCTTGGGTTCCATTCTTGCTCAAATTCCTTTCTCAAAATATTTGCCACCCAAGTGTTCGATGAAATGCCTCAATGAACTTTTTTTATTAAAACTCCCTCGTTTTTCCTTTATACCCATTCTTTCGATTCCTGGATCCTTTAAACACAACCCTCGTATTCTCCACGTCAATCATTCAATTCATTCTATGGCCTACTATATCATTGAACATCCCCTCTACCCCAATATCACCGACAGCCACGACGCCCCTTTCCCTATTTAATCTGAAGCGAGGGGGAACTTTTTCAAAACCTTTCTCAATGTAACCTCGCCCTCCCACATTTCGTCAACACCGGGAACCTAAACGAGTGGGTGGCAAATGGGGATTATTAGGGATTTTGGGCTCGGTTGCTCCAATACGTTGATGACTTGAGTGGAGGCCGGTTTGCATCCCTCCGGGCACCGGCTTACCGGAAGTTGATGCTTGAGTTTTTCACCATGTACCGGGGCCGCGAAGCAACAAATTTAATGGTTCATATTGGGGGGAGTGACTGCCGCATCACCCAGGAGGTTCTCCAGACGGTATTTGGATTTGATTTTCAAGTTGTGTTTGATGAGCAGTTCGCCGATTTTGCACCGATGCAATTTTGGGCTTACATCACGGGCAGACGTGGCACTTCTCGGTACCAGGCCTTGGAAATCACCAATTTAGCATTCTTGGGGGCATTTAAGTTCTTCGCCCACGTCATTACGGGCAAGCACAAGAGTACTAACCTCACCCTGGATGAGTTATATGTGCTTTGGTGTTTGAACCATGGGCATCAAGTCCCCTTTTATCCATTTCTCCATGTTGGGATTCGTGGTAGCTTGGGTCGGAATGGAGCCCATGATCACTTTTCTAGCTCGTCGCTTCGGGTTCAATCCCGAGGCGACCAATTTGGAGAGGATCGAGTCGATTGAATTAGTGTGGAAAATGCCTAAGATCCGACGAATCCCCGCCGCCCCTGCCAAGAAGAAGATGAAGATGTTGAATATGAATGGCAGAACAATGAGAGGGTCGAGGTCGAAGAAGCCCCAAACACCGATTCGGGTGCACCGTTCGGAACAAGCACGAGCCACGCGGTAATCTCGCATTCCGGAGGCCCAAGCACTGGCTCGGGTCACGACAGGAGTTGGCACGAGTTCCAACAACAAGTGTTTGCTCGGTTCAATCATCTCGACGCCAATATAGAAGAGTTGAGGGCGGGCCAAGTACGAAACGACCGTGCACTTCGCGCTTTCCAAAATTGTCTCATCTTGATGGAAAGTCGGTTGTGTCGAGACGAGGAGGAAGACGAAGGCGAACGAGAAGGAAACGAGGAAGAGGAGGAGGACGAAGAAAATGAGAACGAGGAAGACGAAGAGGATGAGGACGCAAACCTCCAATCCCGACGTGGGAGACATCATTGATTCTCCTATTATCCTTTTTTATTTTGTTTTCATATGACTTGCACGTTATTTTTGTTTTTTTTTTATTTTGATTCGATTATGTTGTTTTATTTCTTATCTAACTCTTGAAAAATCCAAAATAAAATAAAAATAATAATACAAAAATACCTTTAGTACTTTTGTATATAGTGTTTTTTATTTTTATATAAAAATCCAAATAAAATAGATATTTCGAAAATCCCAAAAAGATTTTCACTATTTTGTAAATAGTTTGTTTTTGCAACTCCCCGTTTGTTCATTTCTTGTAGATCGCTTGCCTCGACTCCCGAAAGAGGACTTATGCATGACCGAATAGTCATCACAAGCTCAAAATAGGGCGTTTTCTTTTCCCTTACACTTTTTACAATTTTTATAACTTAATTTGCAATGTGGACATTGATAGGTTTTAAGTGTGGGGTGGTTAGAGTTCGACTTAGGTTTTTAAGATTTTTTGTATGCTTGCTTGTGATAATTCGAGAAGTATGTGTGTTATATTTCTTGGAACATTGGCGAAGTGACGCGGTTTTGATGATTTGATTAGTAAGTTTATAATTTCGATCGGATTTAGTGTACTTAGGTAATTTGATATGTTGGAAACTTTGTTCGGCTTTAGCTTCGTGCTATCCTCGAGCTCAATATAGAACTAGTGCCTCAACTAGCGTCGTCATTGAACACTCTCTAAACGGTTTTTGTTTTGTATTTTGGAGCCGTCAATTGCTCCATGTGCTCGATAGAAAATATGTGTAAGTTGCTAGTAGCAACAAGTGATCAGAGCTTTTGCACCCTCTTTGGATCATATAAAAAAAATGAAAAAAAAATAAAAAACTGGAGAAATAAAAAAAATGATGATGACGAATAAGCAAGGATACGTTATAAATACTTGAAATTATTACGTAATAAACGTGTGTTAGAAGAGTTTTAGTGGTGCTGAAATAAATCAACGGGTTCATGGCTTGGTTTTATCGGAGATCGATTCAATTGCAAGTTTCAAGGTGTTTCAAGCTTTGAAAATAAAGAGAAAATGAAAATAAAGCAATTAAAATAGCTAACTATCCTAGGAATTGAAAGTGCAAGTTGGTCGGATGCCTCGGTCGTATGCCTTAATTGAAAATGCAAAGCAATAATGAAAATAAGCAAGAAAATGCAACGTTTCACCAAGTACAAGCATGCATGCACAAGGTACAACTATGCATAAAATCCTAAATAAAGAAAATTAACTAAAATTGAAAGCATAGATGTAAAGAGCAATGGAAATTAACAAGAAAGTTCAAAACTTTAAGGAAAATAACAAGCAACAAAGAGTAGATCTAAGATTTAACTTAAAACTATGCATAAAAATAAAATTGCAAATAAAGCATAGCAAAATCTCAAAATCAAGATGATCCAAGAGCCGATCTATGATCTAGATGTGTCACTCATCTAGATTCCATAGCCAATTCATAAGTTTAATCATGAATTCAAGGTGCTAAGGCAAAAAGCATAACATGAAGAACAAGCATGGAAATGAAGAACAAAGCATGGAAATAAAGCATAAAACATTAAATTGAAAGGAAACTTACTTGAATTAAAGGAAAGAGTAGCAAGCTTGAATTAAATTGCATCAGAATAAACAATCCAAAGGAGTATTTAGATTCTTCTTAGGCTTACAAACCCAAGGAGGTGCTTGAAATTAAATCTAATCTAGAAAAGGAATTTACATCAAAGCTTGAAATTTAATCTAAAACCTAAGAGAGAGAAAATAGATCTTAAAAACTAGAGTGAGGATTTTTAATCCCCAAACCCATGTTTGGGTTGGGAGAAAAATGAGAGGTTCTCTACAAAAATGAGAGTGGTAGTCTATTTATACTAATTTAATTGGGTTTAAATGGGCCAAAATAGCCCTTAAGGCTTGAAAATCCCAATCTTGACCAAGGTTGACCAGGTTTGACCAAGGTTGACCCGGATTTGACCTTGATTTGACCATGCTGGCGAGTACTGTAGCAAGCATCCTGGCAAGCGCCGGACTGAAAGGAGGCCCTGGCGACTTCTGTGGCAAGCAGTTTGGCAAGTGCTGGGTTGGGAGGAGGCCTTGGCGAGTTCTGTGGCAAGCAGCGGCGCGAGTTGGCAAGTATTCCAGAAAGTTTGGGTGTTTTTAAGCCTCTCCCGGCTTCAAGTTTGGCTTTGCCTTGGCTAGTATTTTTGGCCTTCAATGCCTTTACCTATAAAAATAGGAATTTTAAACATAAAAATCCAAAATTACACCAAACCTCCAATTAATTGAAACCATTTAACCCAATTAAACGTAAAATTAACAAGTCAAGTGAAAAATAACAAAACAAGAAAAACCACATAAAAACTTAATAAAATTCTATTAAAAATTACTTAAATCAACATGAAATTCTAACTAAAAATACTAGGAAAAACACAACAATTACATGCAAAAGACTCTTAAGACGATTGAGGGAATTTATTGAGGCTAATAAAATAATCGATGAGTTGAGGTTGATAAAATAACAGTTTGAGAAGTTAATTGAAGTGTACGAAGCCGGGCTTGAGAATTTAGTAAACGACGTGCGCAAGCTCACTGCTCACAACAATATCCACCAAACGCAAATAGTCCATCGACCTTCCCATACATGTACAATATACAATTTATATATATATATTCGATAATTTAATACGATAACCTAAACTATGCCTAAATTCAATAAAATCGAAACCTACATTTCTAATTAAATACGATTGTGCCTTTTTTCAACAAATCAACTTATTATCCTCTTTTGCCTTTTAATCTCTATTTAATTTTTAATCAAAATATGTTTTATCGAGATTTTTCAAAAAATGAGCACAAATCTTTATCTTTAAAAGTATATTGAAAATTTCACTAGGAATATATTTTCACGGTAATTATTTTCGAGAGCTTGCTATTGTTCTTCAACAATGAAATTTAATCAAACTGCTATTGTTCTTACTATATTAATCATGCAAAATTTAAAAACAACAATATAAATCAATCAATCACATGTATACAATTACATGCAAAACAACGTGCAACCCTTTCACATTTAACCAAACAAAAATCCAAAATTACACCAAACCTCCAATTAATTGAAACCATTTAACCCAATTAAACGTAAAATTAACAAGTCAAGTGAAAAACAACAAAACAAGAAAAAACACATAAAAACTTAATAAAATTCTATTAAAAACTACTTAAATCAACATGAAATTCTAACTAAAAATAGTAGGAAAAACACAACAATTACATGCAAAACAACGTGCAACCCTTTCACATTTCTTTTTTCTTTTAAGATTTTGTTTGTGAAAGAGAGTCATAGATGATTGAGGCTGGTAGGGAGCCAATTAATGGTTCGAGCGTGGATACAACTTAGCCGGGGCAAGGACGAGGGGATCGACTTGAAGGGTTACCTAGTACTTTTAGGTTCCGGAAGTTGATATAAACTTTTCTTGTCAATGCATTATTTTCGTCACTTTTGATCGAGCTAACGAGTATTGTAGCATGCCACGTCTCTAATTAGGTTTTTGTGCATTAATTTAGGATCATCTGGAGGTAGTTTTGTAATTCTAGATTAGATTTGCTTGAGGACAAGCAATCATTCTAAGTGTGGGGTGGTTGATTTGCACATTTTCGTACGTGTTTTTGTTACCTTTTTGTGTCGTGTTTGCATGTGTTTTGCTTGCTTAACTGGTATTAAGAGTCGAATTGGTCTATTATGTTTGTTTTAGGTTTTTGTAGCATTTGCGCGATTTTTATTATATTTTCGTAGTTTTTCACTCATTTTTATATTTTTGGCTGTAGAATGACCAAGCGGGACCCACGCACATTTGGGGCATTCCGATCGACTCTCTATGGAATGGAAAAGCGAAGACAATCAATGGAACATAGCGCAAGCAAGGAACAATAACCGGCGGACGGCTAGAGCGAAAAACGAAAATTGAGTTGGGAGCAGCCATGCCAGTCGATCAACTAGCATCCAGTCGATTTATTTGAAATTTTCGTACCTACATTTATTAAAATTTTCAATTTTAAAAAGCTCGCCCGCAAGAGTACGGGATCGCATGTAGGTTGATAAGTTGACTCAAGTCGATCTCTCGAGGAAAGCTGATTCGGAAGTGTTTCTTGTGTTTGTCGTTCACGAATAAGTAATAAAAATAAAAACCTAATCTAAACACATAAAAACAATAAACCAATTAAAACGAAAAACAATAAAATTCGAGGGTTTTGAAAAGTTTTAAGAATCAAGGGTTCTAGAGCTTCGAATCATTTCCGCGATCTATTGGGATAAACCCAATTGATGGTTCACGACAATTCTAGGCTCTAGACCCATTAAATCTAGCCAGCAAATCTCATCAATATAGTCATCATAAACCCAACACAACCATCATCATACTCAAGATCCATACAAATCATCATACATGGGGGGTGTTGTTTGAAGATCAATTGTTAAACTATCAAGCATGAATCGAAAGCATAAGAACTAATGAAACTAAATTAAAATAAAAGGAATCAAAGACTTACTAATTAAACAAGAAAAAAGTTGCAGCGTTCAAGAAGTGAATCTTGAATCTAAATTATCTAAACTATCTATGAACTAATCTAAACTAATCTAAAACTAAGAAATTATGAAAAGTAACTACGAAATTAAATGGCACTCATTGGGGTTGTCATCCCCTAAGAGGCCTTAAAAACCTAGGAATGTGATTGTGTATGTAAAAATTCAAAATACATAGGGTATTTATAGTTGTGGGAAGTCTTGGGCAGAAGAAAAATCCTAAAAACACATTTCTGGGCCGTTGGCGTCGACGGGTACATCAGTGGACGCGATCATGGCTCGGCGGAGACACTAAGTGGTGCGCATCGGTCGACGCTCAATGGGTCGATGCTCACAGAGAGTTGCGTCGGCCATGTGTGTCGATCAGCGCCGGAAAGCATAGGTCGACACAGGCGACTCTCGGAAGCTAGCGCCCGACAGCTTGTGACGTCAGTGCTACTATAACGGTTCCAGATGGAAAATCGTTTTAGATAATCGGCAGCTTCAAATTCTTTAAATCGCGGCCCGTCTTCGCTGAAACTCCACTCATATGGATGTACGCTCAAAAGCACTCAAGCATTACTGCATAGGACGTGTATACACTCAAATCATACAAATACATGCACAATAAGTAAGCACAAAAAATCAATCTCTTTTCAATCACAAATTAAGTGCGCTGTCAAAACTAAGAATCGGAAAAGGTCTTTTCGAGTTGTAATGTAAGTCTCTTTGGACGGGTATGGAATATATAAGTCGTGTGGCTAACTCAATAAATCACCAAACTATTCTAATCTCGAAGCAATTTGCTTCACCTCGCTCAAAAGAAAAAACCTCACTTAACTCTCATAGCGTAGCCTTTTAAATATAGGCTATTTCTCAACTCGTAAACCGTAAAACTGACTTGTCTCTCAAACCACTTAATCACAATTGAAGCTTATTACATGCTCCATTTTCAAACACAACTCTTGCCTTTTAAACATTAGGCTTCATAAATAAAAAATTAAACTCAAGCCTTAATAAAGTTCATAGGCAAACATGATTCACCAAGATTCACCATCCTTCTTTTCCCCGTTTTTTTTATCCCCCTTTTAGTCTTTTTTATGGGGTCATTTTTTTTCTTTTTTTTTTAGGATGGTGGTCTTTTATTACAAAAATTCATAAAATCATAAATTCCTAATAAAAGTTCCAAAACTCTAATAACCAATAAAAATAATGAACTCCTACCCCACGCTTTTAATGGGTTTTAGGGGTCAAATCAAAAACACTCATGGCTATAGGCATGAATTACTTGGCTATGAGGGGCTCATTCGGAATTTATAGTGGCTAATATGTATGAATATGGCTGGAATTAAGGTTTTTTTCCGCGCCTTAACGTCATGTTCAAAGTTAACTACACACAGCGATTTCAAAGAGATCTCAAAATAGAATTTACCCAAGTACATGCAATGACAATAAACACTCAGGCTACTCATTGGCTTTTGCACAAAAAAGTTTTGAATTGACGCTGCTTTTAAGGTTTTGCGAAATCGATTGCGTCCAAGTACCATTTTAAAATATATATAAATAATTTTGAAAATTTTTATGCACTTATGCACGCTCAAAGACAAAAACCTCAAATAAAACTTAATTAACTTCGACAGGCAAGCCAGACAAACACAATTGAGCGCGGTAATAGCAGTTAATCACGTAAAATTTAGCACTACAAATCCACAAAAATTTTTGCAAAACTTATAAATATTTCAACTATAAATCACACTCAACCACCCCCCCCCCCCCCTAAAAATCCGGCAATCTCCTGGTGGACTTAAATATAAAGAAAAGCAAATCAAACGAGGAAAGGAGTAAGGGAACGTCCCTGGAAAATAGTCGAGTTACTCCAAAAAGTGCTTGTCCAATCATCCTTCATCTTCAACATGTGATCAAAAACTTCCTGAAGAAGAACCTAAAAGACAAAACAAACGAACAAAAACAAACTAACTAGTAACACTTTAAGGAAAAAGAAAAGAAAACCAATACTTGGGTTGACTCCCAAGAAGCGCTTGTTTAACGTCGAAAGCTCGATGCCTTCTACGAACGTTACTATCCTGGATCTAAAAACAAATGACGATCGTGCCACGCCTTAGTGTTCTCCAAGAGTAAATGCAGGCAATTTAAATCACCAAGGCGAGCACGGAAAGTAAGTCGTAGAACAAAAACTTCAATTCGCTTCGGATGTCGAAAGAGTGAATAATTGATCACCACAAACATATCAAAAGGAAATTGCGGCATAGGGTGATCCTCTACTTCCTTAAAAACTAGGAAATCCATTGAAGAAACGGTAAATCCATCGTACACTTCGAACTCCTTCAAATCCTCAACACCATGGAAAATATTAAGATCTATATAATGGAATAGGGGAGGGAAATTTTGCTCGATTACCTCAACTACCATCTCATTCTAATCCTCAATCATGGGTGGCTCGATAAGAGGCTCGATCATCGCATCCTTCTCGATAAATTCGTACACCACCTTTTCTACATCGGGTAGATCATCGCATCCTTCTCGATAAATTCGTCCACCACCTTTTCAGACTTTTGTGCAACCCTTTTTATATTGGGCATCGCATCACCTCCATTCTCATTGAGCTCCAGTGGCCGTGAATCTCTTGCATCGCTTGGGTTCTCCAGTGGCAACACCTCCACATAATCATCCATGAAATCCTCGAAAAGCGCAAGAGTGGCGATCTCCACTATATCCCCAATCTCATCCTCCGTACACATCTCTTCCACATTCGGCTCCATCACATCATCCGCATAAACATTGGGAAAGCTCAAATTATTAAGATCCACAATAAGCACCAACGACAATTCTCCTATAAAGCACAGGCGGAGCGATCTCAGCTAAATCTTCAATAACCTCCTCCTCACAAATTTCTCCCAAACGATCATTCAAGCTCGTATTCTCAACCTCTAAGATGGGCTTAATCGCAACAAAAATCGGCATCTCAGGCTGACTTGAAAGTTCGTCTTTCTCGTTCAACCTTTTCGCTAAATAATCCTTGATTTGACCACACAGTGCCTCCATATTCTTTGTAAACTTAGAATAGTTATCTCGTATGGTCGATAGCGCAAGTTCGTCTTGATGGTGAATGGTTTCGGCTTCTTGATCTCGCTGCCCCACAAGAAATTGATCATTTAGTGTATATTCTTCATGGCTCGTACAATCTCGGACGGCGACAACTTCCTCCTGTGGCTCATCATCAAATGTTACCAAACATTCATGCGTCATATGTCCTCGTAATCCACAACGATCATATATTACATTAGGTAAGCAGAACATCCTCATGAATTTATCGCCTACTTCATACCATGTACGCAAAGAATCAGGTTCTAGCCTTTAAAACCATTACATTGATTCTTCCTTCAAAGAAAAAATTAAAAGTTGCATCTTCATGTGACCCCTTGTAAGCCCGTGAAGAGGAGAACTATCAGTGATAAACTCGTACTTTTGAATAAATTTTAGCGCATCTTCGTTCCGACGCCCATGAAAAATTGAGAGATTCAATTGGTCGTATTTGTTAGGAAAATAATTCATCATTGCATCACTTAAAGGAAACACCTGGTCGAGGTGCATGATGCCAATATAGCGGTAAATCATCGTACGAATAATACATTTTTTTATATCTTTATTATTATTTTTTATTATTTTTTAATTTTTTTTATTTTGAACGTTGAATCGAGGCTTCAAGAGATGTACCTTGCATACACAATACTTAAGGCACAAGATTAAACGTACCAGATAAAAATAATAAAACCAACGAAAAGAAAAATCGTAATAAAGATAAATATAAAAAGGATTACGAAAGGCAAACACATAATTCTCAACCTACTTAGCTTTCCACGGCAACGGCGCCAAATTTTTTATTCGAACTTTTTGTACCTACTTTTATTAAATTTGTCAATTTTAAAAAGCTCGCCCGCAAAAGTACGGGATCGCGTGTAGGTTGATAAATTGACTCAAGTTGATCTCTCGAGGAAAGCCAATTCAGAAGTATTTCTTGTGTTTGTCGTTCACGAATAAGTATTAAAAATAAGAACCTAATCTAAACACATAAAAACAATAAACTGATTAAAATGAAAAACAATAAAATTCGAGGGTTTTGAAAAGATTTAAGAATTACGGGTTCTAGAACTTCGAATCGTTTCCACAATCTATTGGGATAAACCCAATTGATGGTTAACGATGATTCTAGGCTCTAGACCCATTAAATATGACCAGCAAATTTCATCAATATAGTCATCATAAACCCAACACAATCATCATCATACTCAAGATCCATACAAATCATCATACATTGGTTGGGGGGGTGGGGTGTTGTTTGAAGATCAATTGTTAAACTATCAAGCATGAGTCGAAAGCATAAGAACTAATTAAACTAAATTAAAATGAAAGGAATTAAAGACTTACTAATTAAACAAGAAGAAAGTTGCAGCGTTCCAGAAGAGAATCTTGAATATAAATTATCTAAACTATCTAAGAACTAATCTAAACTAATCTAAAACTAAGAATTTGAAACTAAGAAATTATGAAAAGTAACTACGAAATTAAACGGCACTCGTTGGGGTTGTCAGCCCCTGAGAGGCCTTAAAAACCTAGGAATATGATTGTGTATGTAAAAATCCAAAATACATAGGGTATTTATAGTTGTGGGAAGTCTTTGGTAGAAAGAAACCCTAAAAATGCAATTTATGGGCCGTTGGCGTCGACGGGTGCGTCGGTGGACGCGAGCAGGGCTCGACGGTGATGCTAGGCAGCGCGCGCGGGTCAGCTCGAAAGGTGTGGCGCGCAGTGGTCGGCATCTGTCAGCAGAGTTGATGGGCAGTGGTGCGCATCAGTCGACGCTCAATGGGTCGACGCTCACAGAGAGTTGCGTCGGCTAGGTGTGTTGATCAGCGCCGGAAAGCGTCAGTCGATGCGGGCGACTCTCGACAGCCAGCACCAGGCAGCTTGTGACGTCATTGCTAATATAACGGTTCCAGATGGAAAACCATTATAGATAATCGGCAAATTCTTCAAATCGCGGCCTATTTTTGCTGAAACTCTACTCGTACGCCCATCCTTGACTACGTCCAAACTTAAATACTTCAAAATACTTAAAATAACATAAAATTTATTAATTATAATAAAATATTATATAATAAGTTGGAGATAAGAAAATATGAAAATATGCTCAATCTATCCAACTTTCACCGAAAACAATAATAATATTGAACTAAAATACCCGCTAAAACTCAGTCAAATATGCGTTAATCATCCATCGACCTGCATGCAGTCGATAGACTACTAGTCCAGTCGATCGAATGAATAAGCATAAATCGACTGCTCGGCAGAATGTTTTGCTGGAGGATGAAGAAGTAGATCGATAGAGTTTCCGTCAATCGACTGCCAGTCGATCGATTGGTAGTCAGTCTATCGACTGCAGATGTCGATAGACTGGTAGTCAGTCGATCGACTACGACGCAGAAAATTTTGTAGTTTTTGACCCATTTTGATGATTTTGGCCCTGCGTCCATTTATATATATCCCATCCCTCTCTCCACCAACCTTATCCTTCATTGGTTGATTTTTGAACTCCTTTAATATCTTCCAAGCTTTTACTATTCAATTTCTCTAGAACCCTAGATTATAATCTTAGTTTAGTTTAGTTAGTTTAAATTATATTTTCATAACAATTGTTGGAAAAATGTGACATTTCCTAATTTGTGGTGCTTGTTTTTTTGAAGACATTGATTTATCCTTTGAAGGTTGTAGCAAACTTGAAGCTTTTGTGTGGAATGAAAGATTGGTAGTGATTTGTACATTTTTGTATGTAATTTTCGTGTGCTTTTGCATTGTGTTTTGTTTACTTTTACGTGTTTTAGGTTTATCGTTTTCTCATTTTTCTTCCTTTTGATGTTTTTTTTTTCGTATTGTGTTTAATGTTTTTATACTCTATTTTATAAGTAATAATCAAATTTTGCTTTATTATTGTGTTTCAGCTCAAAATGAAGAAGACGGGACGAGCGACGTGCCGAAGCCCTGCAGGTGCCGCAACCATTGCCCGCGTCAGTCGACGCATCGTCGATGCTTGGTCGACGCAAACTTGCAATTGCGTCGATCCTGGATCATGTCGATCGACGTAATGCCTGGTCAATGCAAGTGCCTGACACGCGTCACCGACGACGCTCCGCCCGCGTCGGTCGACGCTCCAGCAGTTTGAGTGGTTGTTTTCAGAAAAATCTATATAAACTCATTGGTTTATTCAAAAAAAATGAGTGCTGGAACTTGGGGGAAGGTTCGAAAATTGCAGAGACTCCTCGGTTCTTGCCCTTTTTCGAACACACACATAATTCGGGTTGAAGAGTTGAAGATCGCACGTTCAAGTCGTCATTTCCTCGTTTGTTCTTCATCTTTGTTTTACTTTTAATGTAGTTTCTTATATTTTAGATGTTATATTGATTAGTTCGTAGTTTGTAGTTTAGTTGCTAGTTTGAACATCATTGCTTTCTTGCTTTTAATTCGTATTTTGTTTTCGCTTCCGTATTATTGTTCTCGTTAAGATTATGATGCTTTTGTATTGTTTATTAGTTTAGTTATAATTGATTGAATATGTTAATGCTTGTTCAGTAGAATTTATTGTTCTAGTGCCTAGAGTCATTTAGAACCATCAATCGGGATGATTCGACGCATGATCGACAAGTCAGGATTGACAATCCTGGCTCGTAGGTAAGGCTCTCGATGAAATTCCCTAGCGATCATGGAGATGGTTCTAGAGCACTAGAATCCATGCTTTCTTAATCGTTTCAAGGATTTTGATTTTATTTAATTCTTCGCATTAGATGTTAGAACTTCTCAAACTAAAATGGATCACGTGTTTAGTTTATTCTTTTATTTTGTTTTCCCATTCGTAAAACCAAACACCGAAATAACTTCCGATTAGTCTTCCTTGTGATTCGACTTGAGTCCAACTTACCACCTACAACTGCTCCGTTCTCTTGCGGATGATCTTTATATTTTTAAATGAAAAGTAGGTGTAAAAAGTTCGATTCAGGTAGTAATCTTTCTCTTTTATGTTGTGTTGTATTTGTATTGTTTTTATTGCTTTGGTGTTGGTTGTTTAATTTGTAGGTCTTTTTGTTTTTCTTGGCATTTCAATTTCTCACTTCTATTCTCTAGATTTTAGTTTTCTTGTGAAAAAACTCCATTGTAACATGGTTATGAATCTTCTTACCCCTTTTAGATAGCAAACATTTGATGTTTGAAAGTCATAAGGGGCTCTCCTCTTTCATAAATTTGACTTATTCACATTTAATGTACATTGACTTCTTCTAGTTTCAAATCTTTTTTCCATCCATTTTCTCTTTCATTTACAAGCTTTCTTTAGTTCAGTAAGTTTTAATTTATTTAAGGCTTTTAATTAGGGTTTAATTAGTTTCATTAAAATTAGTCATTTTCAAGCAAGCTTTTAATGTTCATTAAACCTTTGCATTAGTTAGTGTTTTCAAGTTTCATTTAAATTCAAGCTTTAGCATTAAAAACTCAACCCAAACTAATGACTTATTGCTTTCTTAGATTAGATTATTTAAATTGAGATTAAGTGAGACATGTCTCGGAAACAACTTACCGCTCTACAATCGACTCCGTACTATTGCGGAGATGATTTCTTTGAGTGATAATAATCTTCGATCAGATTCCAAGTAAAACAAAAACTTATATGAAACTACAAAAAAAATCGGATTCGCCGATGGCCATATCCATCGATAAACCATTTACCGACAGATAATTGTCGTCTTTGAAACCTTTGTCGGTAATTCCAATTGTCGATGAATATTTGAGCCATCGGCAAATCTCGACGGCTTTCCGATGGTAGTTTGTTGCCCTTAAGTTGCCTTCGGCATTCCTATTCTTATGATATTTACCAACAGAAATGATGCTCGTCGGTATACAGGTGTTCCCGACGTAAAATTTTCGGTCGGGGAATTACTTAAAAAAATAAAAAATAAATAAAATATTATTTAGTATTACTGACAGACGTGAGCCGTCGGCAATTTTTTTTTTTAAATACTATTATTATTAATTGAAACAGTGAACCTATTGTTTTTTTTTGTTCACCTATTTACAAAAAAAAAAAAATCACTAATGAAAAATAAATTAAGTAATATAAATACGAATCATAATCAAATGAATTCGATAATAGTAATTCAAAATGAATTCTACAAAAATAATCCAACATCTGGACGAATAAATCTAACTACCATGAGGGGGAGGGGGAGGAGGAGGAGGTTGTGCTCCCATTGCGGCTATCGTGGCTCGAATACACTCTTCAACCTTTCGCTTGAGGCACTCCTCGAAATCCATAAGGGCCTGCGCCTGTGCCTCGAGCATCATCTGCAACTCATCCTGAGATTTCGCTTGTGCCACGTGCAACCTCTGCAACTCCTCTAGATGCCTCATCTCAGCCTCCTGACGCCTCGTCTCAGCCTCCTCGAACTGCATCTGCAGCTGAGCCAAACGAGGATCGACCTGCTGGGATGGAGTAAAGGTGGCCCGTATTGTACTCCATGGCAGACGATCCCGTCCTAAATCGTCGACCCTTCTTCAGCCTGACTACGGAGAGCTAGACTTCGTTCGAGTCGACAAATGTTCCAGACTCCTGCAATACACCACGTCTGCTCTCCAAAGTAGCCCGAACCTTCGTCTAATAGATAAAATAAAATACTTAATTGTTTTAAGGAAAAATAATGACAAAAACAAAGTTAATATAAAAATTAATTTGAGTTTATAAATTAAATCAAATTATAGCTATCCACTGAGATTTGGGGTCCGTGAACGAGCTATCGCCGCTCCAATGAAAACTCAGTAGAAGATTGTACGCATTGGGCTCCGTACCCATCTCCTCCCGCTGTAATAATTAAATTATTATTTTATTATATATATATTATTTGAAATATAAATTTATAATTTATAAATTGAACTTACGATTGTATCTCGTATGCGATTCGTCCCCGAGACCTGCCTTTATGCTTAGATATCTTGGTATCAGGACCCTCTGGCTCGCTCATTCGGTTCCTGCTAGCCCTCCTCGACCTCTCTATCTCCACTGGCCTCGCCCACGCCTCCAGCCAAGCCCTCCGAGTCTGCTCGCTGATGAGTCGAACAGATTGTCTTTTTAAAATTAAATCTAGTTAAACAATGCATGTCTACTTTGAAAATGATTTAGTTTGCCCGCAAGAGAACGGGGTCACCGTGGACTAGAAAGTTAACTCGAGTCGATTCTCTCGAGGAAGGCTTATCGAAAGTTATTTTAGTGTTTGTTTTTCCGAATGGGAAAATAACAAAAAGACTCTTCTAAACATGTGATCAGGGTTTGGTTAGAAAGTTGTTATAACTACGATTATGATTTATACTAAGAGCAATTTAAAAACTAATCTTGCAAAGAGAGCATCAATGTCTATGAGAACATAAATAAAGTTTATAAAAGCTTTAACAAAGAATTCTCGAACAAAATTAAAAATCAATAACTTTTAAAAGATTAACAAAACGGGGTTTTGGGCCTTAGAATAGTCTCCACGATCAATTAGAATTTCATCGAACACTTAGTCTACGAGTTAGGGTTGTCAATCCCAAAGTGTAGATCAAACACCCGACAATCCCAATAAATGGTTCTAAATGATTCCAAGCACAAGACCCATAAATCCTAACTAGAAATCATCAATAATCCAACAATTTACCATAACGTATAATGAACATCCGACAAATTCTAAATATTGATGAAAGAAACATTAACAATTGAGAAATTAACGATTATTATTATAAAATAAGACCTAAGTATCAAACACCGAAGATTACGAGAATTGCAATTAAACTAATTACCACCAATAACATATCAAACACCTCAACAGCATATAATCAGAGCACGAACTAAATAATTTAAAACATAAATTAGAAACTTACTAATTATCGAAAGGAAATGAAATCATTTAAACAAGAGCTTTAAACTAATGGGTATGAAACCTTCATCCATAAATGCGGGCACGATTAACCATCTACAATCTACTAGATACTAAAAAGATAAAGTTTTAATTGGAAAAGGGAAAATAGAATGAAAAACGATTCAAGAAAACTCTTGGGTTGTCATCCCTAAGAGGTTCGAGAAGTGGTTCTCGTCCCAATCTGTCACAAACCAGACGAGGTATAATGGATGATATCTCAACCTCTCTTCCTGGTCTTTCGTAACTGAAAATCTTTTCAAGTTTCAAGTTTGTGATGCTTGCATCCAGCCGGATGGTCTGAAGAATCCGACCGGATGGAGTCTTCTGTCAGGTAATCCGACCGGATGTCAGGTCCATCCGACCGGATGTGCTGAAACTGGGTAATCCAGTGGATAACATACCAGTGTCAGAGGTAATACATCAAATCGGGGCCCAATTTCATTGAAACTTCCCTCGCGGGCCCACACCCATCCATCTTAAGACCGAAACACTTCAAAATCCTTAAAATAAACATAAAACACGGTAAAATAAGGTGGAGATACATAAATACGAAAATATGCTCAATCTATCCAACTTATACCAAAACTAACAACAAATATAACTAAAACACTAACCAAATATATACAAAAATCATGACAAATATGTGCGAATCAGGTGACAGCAAGCTGTAGCTCTCCCATGGCATTCCACCCTTTACTCCACTCATTAAGATGGCTAGCCCAAGCATAAGACATAGATACGTAGAAGGCTCGTCGCATAACCTCATCAGAATATCGCCTCCGGTCCAAATAACATGAAGACTAAAGTAAAGCATATTTAAGACAAGATAAAACAAGTAATTAGTTATACAAATATAAACATATGTACTAAAATAAGTTAAGTTTGAAATTTAATGTAAATACCAGGAATAGAGGCCACCACATATCATGATGATCCTGAGGTATATGCATAAAGCTCCATCAAGCTGGGTGCACGCGAGCCTCATGAATCCGTCTAAAAATCCCGAGTAACTCAACAGAGCTACTCCGCACTCTAAAAAAATATGAATTAAAGTGAAAACTTTTTAGATGTTTCTCACAAGTCATAACGATATATAATTTGTAATAAGAACTATAAGATACTAATAATTACCTCCGACCGAGGATATAAAGAAGGATGCATCCATATCGTCGACAATTCTCATCAAAAATTGGGGTTTGGGGTACGGTCGCGGGGGGAGTCGATCCATCCAGATCTACATCGTCCCACCCGTCTATCAACTCATCAAACGTTGTTAGCGTAACTAGCTGTGAAGATGAGGATTCATAAAAACCACAACCCGAGGGACCAGAACCTTAGGCACTAGCTGATCCTAAACGACCACCCGGTCCTGAATGACCAGCAATTCTCTTCTGCCTCATCTAAATGACCTCGAACACATTGAAATTAAATTAATAACAATTAAAATTAAAATATTATATTATTTTGAAAATTTTACATAATCGTTTGTCTCTCTTTCGTTTATATAGTCATTATTCGTATCATCGACAAGTACGACATCGGCATCATCGACAAGCTCAGCATCGGCATCATAAACAAGTGGATCATTAAGTTGGAAATCAACATCCTCCAATTGGATTACACCATGATTTTCAGCAACATCCTCTTGAAATGATTGTTCAAACGGTTGTTCTTCTATGAAATCTATTGTTGATCATTCCTTAATCTTACAAGATGCCCACCAGTCGACCATGTCTCATCTCAAACTCGGATACGGGCAATAATAAACTTGAGTAGCTTGGGGCGCAAGTACGAATGGCTCATAACGATTGAATATACATTTATGATTAACGTCAGCGAGCTTATATTGAGAGTGCACTCTCGTGCCCATTAGAGTCGGATCGAACAACTCGCATTTGAACAAGAGTGTGCTTACAAACCCTGGATATTAGAGAACACTCTTAGGTTATCATCCCCAAGAGGTTCGAGAAGTTGTTCTCGTCCCAGTCTGTCACTGTAACGCCCCGATTTCACTTTAGTTTAAAAATGATTTATATTTTTAAAATAATTAAATGGAGAAATCTTGGCGTCACAATAAATGTCCAA
Source organism: Phtheirospermum japonicum (assembly GCA_014905375.1). Taxonomy (NCBI): domain Eukaryota; kingdom Viridiplantae; phylum Streptophyta; class Magnoliopsida; order Lamiales; family Orobanchaceae; genus Phtheirospermum; species Phtheirospermum japonicum. Next base: position 1,148,200 of record BMAC01000060.1, on the reverse strand, counting down.
TTTTTCATGAATTCAACATAAAAGATGCACATTTTTCAAAACGTTCAAGAATCACGCAGCGAAAATATTCATAATAAAAATAATCAAGCTCTCCAACAGTGGAAATTTGATAACCGTAATATTTTATGTCTAAATTGACTCTTATTTAAAACGTAAAACAAGTTTAAAACATAAAAATCCAATAACAAGAGTTTTCATTCCTCTCTTCGTCTCCCTTTCATTCGATATCTTCATTTGTACCTGAAAAAACACGTCGTTGATTTGGGATGAGCTCAACGTACTCAATAGTTACACCGACATTTCCATGCAAAATCATACAACTCAAATATAGCACAATTAACCATAGAATTCGCAAATTTTAACGTCGAAAAATAGTTGACTGCAGCTAAAACGTGGCGAGTTTCCTTGATGACACTTTAGGTCATAGGCGCATAAGGCCCCTGGTTTTAATCAATAGGTATAGCACGCCGGGATGAACCCGATGACAACTTTTGGTCACAGACAACTTTAGGTCTACGTCTATATTAGATTTTATAAACATCGAACTTCATGATACACATAACACGTAGATTTAAGCATGTAAAATTGAACATAGATAAGTCGGTGGTCCCTACCTCGTAAAATGTCGTGGAAAGTCGAGTGATATGCAGGTAGTTGAAATCCTAAGTCCCCTTAATGCTCGTCACCTAATCAATTAGAAAATATATATATATATAATTAGTATTTTCATCTTTAAAAATTTTATAACAATAATAATAGTAATATAAATGATAATAATAATAATATTAATAATAATAATAGTATTAATAATAATAATAATAATAATAACAATAATAATTTTTATAATAATAATATAATAGTAATAATAATTTAGAAGGACTGGAGTGCAGTTTTTAATTATGTTTTGGGGCTGGGTAAGGGTTAATGGAAATTTGGGGGCTCAATCAAAAAGGTGGAAAAAATTAGGGGGTCAATTGGAAATTTTTGGATAGTGGGCTGGATTAAAAGGGGATTTCAGCCTTAATCCCTCGTTTCCCCTCTCCCCCGTCTCTTTCCCCTTCCATTTCTCCCTTTCTCTTCTTCGCGTGGAAATCGGCGCAGCTACGGCCGACCACTCGACGGCGATCGAACGGTGCAGCAGCACGGACGGCGTCGGGCGACGCTTGGCTGCAACCGGCGAGGGCGGGCGATGTTTGGCTGCGACTTTCTTCCCCAAATCAGGAACGGCGCTGCACCTCTTCCTCCTTCCTCGGCCGACGGCGATAGCACCTGGCGATGGAAATTTTGCGGCGGCGTTCGGAAAATGGTGCGACGGCAACAGTGGCAGCAGCGGCACTCGGGTCGGTCTTGGCGGCGATGGTGGTTTGGCGTTGGGTTTGAGTGGATTCGGACGCCGTTGACTCGGCCGACAGCCCGGCTTGCTTTTGGGGCTCGGCCGGGAATCTGTTTGGGTTTGGTGTCGATGGTCGGTTGGTGACCGGTTTGGTTCGGCGTGGGGCTGCGTCTTGAATATTCGGGTTTTGAATTTTTTGGGAAAAATGGTGGCGATGGGTTTTGATTCGGGCCGGTTGTCATTCGGGTTCGGTAGTGGTCCAACGTGGGGACTCGGGTGATTTGTCGTCGAGGTTGTCCGGGCCTCGGGTGTGACTGCGAAGACGGAAGGTTGGGACTGTGGTGTCGGCTAAAACGGCAGGGGTGGCTTGGCTTGGTGCCGCTGTGGCAGGAGTGATTCGTCGCAGCCAAGTCGGGCTGGATTTCGGGTCTGAGTTGCTGAGGTGATGGGTTGTTTTTTGGACAGGGGTTTGTCTGGGTTTGTAGGCGGTGGTTGATTGTTTGACGTGTCGGTTACGTCTTGAACGTTCGGGTTTTGGACGGTTTGCCGTGGGGTTTGTGGGTGGAATCGACAGGCGTGATGTTGGTTGGTTGTGCGGGTTTGGACAGGGGTCCGGTTTTGGGTTTCAGTCGAGAATTGTCGGGAATTTGTTTGGTGTTGGCGCTTTGAGATGTCGGTAGTGTTGAAAGGGGTTAATTTCTATGAACAATTTAGAAAAGAAACAAGAATTTGTCCATTACCTTTGCTTGCGGACGTTTGCAGAATTGTGAGGAAGAGTCGAAAAAAACACAAAAGAACTTTTGAGAGGGTTTGAGAGTGACGAAACGGCTGAAGAAAAAAAAAGTTGAGACTTTGTTTATAAACCAAAAATGGGTTTAATTTAGGAAAGTTAGGGCTAAGACTTAGTGGACTCGGGCTAGCTAGCAATTGGGTTTCGATTGGGCTTGTTTTTAAGTCCGAGAATAAAATGACATATTAGACGGCTTAAGGTTTAAACCGAATAATTCCGTGAACGACCCAATTATTAAAATAACTATAATATAAATTATAATAATTTTAGAAGTCGAAATTATTTCATAGACGACTCGATAGTAATTTAAATAAATAATTAAATCACTAAATAATTATAATAATTTCTTAGAAATTGATAATATAATTTTATTTGAAATTGAACTATAAATTCACTTAATTAGAGTTCTTAGATTATTTAAAACTAAAATCTATTAATTTGATTATAAAAAGATTTTAAAATAATTTTAGATAATTTATATAGAATACAACTATAATATAATAGTTTTTAAAATTGAGGTATTATATATTAAACAATCGCACTAGAAATTTTTTATTATATAGAGTTTCTTGAATCAATGAGAACTAAAAGTATAAAATAATTTATAGTGACGAGTTTGGGACTAGGATTATTTTTAATGCATGATTGTAATTAAATAAATAAATAAAAATGCATTGGATGTATGGATGTTACAGTCACAAACTAGACGAGGGATGATGGATGATATCTCAGCCTCTCTTCCTAGTCTTTTGTAGCCTTCAAAAAACCCTTTTGTAACTAAAAATCTTTTCAAAATTTGAGTTCGTGACGCTTGCATCCGGCTGGAAGGTCTGAAGAATCCGACCGGATGTGATGACACTGGGTAACCCAGTGTTGACAACATACCTAGTGTCAGAGGTAATACATCATATCGGGGCTCATTTTCTTTGAAATTCCACTCGCAGGCCCACACTCGTCCATCTTAAACTGAAACTCTTCAAAGTCCTTGAAATAAACATAAAACACGGTAAAATAAGCCGGAGATACATAAATACGAAAATATGCTCATTCTATCAAACTTATACCAAAACTACTAACAAATATAACTAAAACACTAACCAAATATATACAAAAATCATGACAAATGAGTGTGAATCAACCACCCCACGCTTTATTGATTTTTTTGTCCTCGAACAAACAAAAGAATCAAAACATTGTGCATGAAAGTACCTAGATCAAAGAGTCATGTTGTGCATAAAATATAGTTTTACAAATATAAACACTTTTGTTGAAACTCCTAAGCTAAGATCGTGTTACCTTTTCACCTTTAAATCAAAAGAATGCGTCCTCACAAAAAGGGAAATATATTATGCTGCACTCATTCGCTCGTGTTTTTCAAAAGTTAAGTGTATACGCTCGGATCAACATAAACATGCATTCAACGACTCGTGAAAATCAAAGACTCGTACATCGCATATATGTGCACATTTAATCAAGAATTGGATTAGGACTTTCTAGGGTTGTAATGTAGGCTCTTTGGTAAGATATGTCATATATAAAGATGTGTGGCTAACTTGCGAACAAACGCAATCAATAACTCACTCAATCAAAAACATAAACATAGAGCAAAACTCTTCTCCTCATTCCGACCAAAACAACCACGTATCGCTATTTTCAACCTTTTATAAATAAGCCTCTTTCTTACCCCAAAACTGAATAAACACGCCCGATACTAAGTGACATGATTGTTATTTCCTTCGATACTCGTTTGCCTTTATAAATATGATTTCAATTTTTTTATAGAAACACCGATTCCCACCCTACAAACGTCAAATCTCAATAAACCAAAAATAAACTCTCATATCACAAACTTAAACAAAATAAGAGCTACAATGATGCTCTTGGCTAACAAAGAGATGCAATAAAGGCTCAAAGGGGCTCATTAGGAATTTTTAGTGGTTCTTATGTTTGAATATAGCCGGAATCAGGTTTTATATGTACATATCGTCAATTTAAAAACCAAATATACACATGAGACTTTCGAGACTTCTCAAAACACTTATCAAATCACATCATGAAATGTTGATGAACACACAAGGCTCCTTACTGGGGTTTTATTCAAACTTCTGAAAACAAGAAGATTGAGTTCTAAAAGCTTCGCAAAATTGCTAACGACAATGTGTTGTTTTAAATATATGTATAAGTAGGTTTTGAAAATTTTTGCACTAACTTTGTTCTTGGAGATAATTGCATTTTGATAAACGTCAGATCACACAAGACATGATTTCGACAAGAAAGCCAGTACAAACACAAATAAGTATGGAAATGAGTTCAATGTACGTCAACACAAAACAAAGACTTAAACAGAACTATTCGACCAGAAAGATACGCATGCGTAATATACGACTCTCTAAACCACCCCATGCTTTATTGGTTTATTTCGTCTTAGAACAAATGAAAGAATCAATTATCATGCGAATAGTTAGTCGAATAGTTATTACGGACACTCATGCACACATAATAGAAAAATCAAACGAAAACACTAAAAATGAAAAATAAAAGTTTGGATAGAAGTGATAAAATACTAGGGCTCGCGCCCACCTAAATGTCCATGCCGTCCAGAGGGGAAGTTAGAACTCTACAAAAGGGGAAACAGTTTCAAGTGAGTGTGCTGCCTTGATCATTCAGATGACGCTTGCTATCCGGTATGATGTTGTGACAGAAAGTCCATCCGGCCAGTTACCATCACAAATCCGGTCGGATAATTCTCCAGAAGGTTTTGTCCAGCTGGACCCCTTCACCAATCCGGTCGGAGGGTGCTTTAGGCTATGGAGTCCAATCGGTTTTCTTTCCAGTCCGACCTGATTGTCTTGAATTACAGGTTTTTTTCACTCCCTGCGCACTTAACACACTATTATTAAATTTATCCAACTCCAGTTTATCACACACAAAAATATGTACAATAATAAAATAAGAAAAATAAAAATAAAATTAAACAAAACTATGGACGAAATTAATAAAAACTTAGGTTACTTCCCAAGAAGTGAGACATTTAACGTCTTTTGATCGATGACTTAAAACATGATGTTATCCGGGGTCCAGAAATAAATGACGATCATGCCACGCCTTAGTGTTTTCCAAGAGAAAAATCGAATGACGAAGATCACCAAGGTGGGCACGACAAGCGTGTTCCATGATGAGAGAAGTGAAAACCCCAACTGACTTTGGAGCTTGGAACCGCGAGTAATCGATTACCAAGAAGAGATCGAAAGTCAACCGGAGTGTGGAACAATGCTCGGTCACTAGGATGACTAGGAAATCAGTCAAACAAAAGGAATGATTATCGACCAACCCAAACTCCTTCCCAATTGCCTCTTATACCCCCTAAACGTTAAGACTGATCAAAGCATCGGGCAGAACGCAATGCGGCTCAAAAAACACATTCTTCTCCAAATCCGATAACAGAAATCCAACATCTCCACAAAGAGTAAGTAAGCCCGAATCACCAACATCCTCTAGGAACTCCAACGGCCACACCCCAACACTTTCAAAACTTCATCAAAAACCACGAGAGGGGCGATCTCAACCAAATCTCCAATCTCCACCTCCCTACACACGTATCCTTATCGATCATTCAAGCTCGGGTTCTCATATTCCAAGGTGGGCTCCACTTCATCAAATATCGGCACCCTGTCTAAAATCGATCGGTTTACCTCATCCAGAGCTTCATGAACAGTTATGGGTGAAGTGGGTATGGTGTGATGGTTGTAACTTGGATTGTTACACGAAGGTGCAAAGGGATAATAATCATAGCTCGTATTATAAGAATATGGTTCGTGAGGAGCATATGGATCATTATATCTCGAATCGTGATACGTGGTTGGGGAAAAATAAGGCTCAAAAATCGGATCGTAAGAATTTGATGTAGGAAGAGCAATCGGGTCGTAGCTCGAAGGATCAGAATCGGGTGGAGCATAATGATCATCCAGGCACGAATTGTATGAATTTGTAGGTGGGGCCCATTCAGGTGAGTAGAACGTCCCCATGAACCGATCGTACAATTCCTCCCAAGTCTTTAAGGAATCGAGCTCTGAATGTATCGACAATATTCTTGCCCGACCCTTAAACGTGCAGAGGAAGAGACGCACCTTCACTTCATCCCTCGTAAGGCCTAAGAGAGGGAATGTTCGGGTGATGGCCTTGTACTCCCGAATGAATTTCAGCGGATCCTCGTTCGGAATTCCATGGAATACCGGGAGTTGCTCATAGTAGAATTCATCCGGCTCGTACGGGTTACTGTACGGGTTAGACATTCTCTTTTTTCTCTATGTGCATTGAATCTCAAGCCTCAAGGGATGTACCTTGCATACATAACACTCAACACACGAGATTAAACGTACCGGCGGAAAAATAGCAAAAACAAACAATAATAAAAATAAAAATCACGAAAAAAAATAAACACAAACAAAATAAATAAAAATACGAACAAAGATTATGAAGAGCAAACACAGAAATCACAACCTTAAGCCTTCCCCGGCAATGGCGCCAAATTTTGTGTCGAACAAATTGTCTTTTCAAAATTAATTCTAGTTAAAAAATGTGTGTTTACTTTCAAAAGGTTTTAGTTCGTCCGCAAGAGAATGGGGTTATTGTAGGCTTGCATGTTAACTCGAGTCGATTCTCTCGAGGAAGGCTAATCGGAAGTTATTTTAGTGTTTGTTTTTACGAATGAGAAAATAACAAAAAGGCTAATCTAAACACGCAATTAAGGTTTGGTTTGAAAGTTATTATAACTAAGATGATGATTTATACTACAAGCAATTTAAAAACTAATATTGAAAAGAGAGCATCAATCTCTAAGCAAGAACTTAACTAAATTTATAAAAGTTTTGACAACGAGTTTTTAAGTGAAATTTAAAATCAATAAATTTTAAAAGATTAATAAAACGGGGGTCCAGGTCCTTAAAATCATATCCACGATCAATTAGCATTTCATCGAACACTTAGTCTACGAGTTGGGATTGTTAATTCCAACATGTAGAACAAACACACAATGATCTCATCAATTGTTCTAAACGATTCCACGCACTAGACTCATAAATCCTAACTAGCAATCATCAACAATCCAACAATTTACCATAAAGCAAAATGAACATCCGACAAATACTAAAGATTGAAGAAAGCAACATTAACAACTGAGAAAGTAACAATTATTATTATCAAATAAATCCTAAGTATCAAACACCAAAGATTACGAGAATTGAAATTAAACTAATCACCACCAATAACATATCAAACACATCAACATCATATAATCCGAGCACGAACTATAATAATTTAAAACGGAAATTATAAACTTACTAATTATCGAAGGGAAATGACATCATTCAAACAAGAGCTGTAAACTAATGGGTATGAAACCTTATTACACAAATTCGGGAAGCGATTAACCATCTAAAATCTACTAGATAGTAAAAAGTTAAATTTTAATTGGAAAAGGTAAAATAGAATGAAAAACGATTCAAGAAAACTCTTGGTTTGTCATCCCCAAGAGGTTCGAGAAGTGGTTTTCGTCCCAGTCTGTCACAAACCGGACGAGGGATAATGGATGATATCTCGGCCTCTCTTCCTGGTCTTTCGTAACTGAAGATCTTTTCAAGTTTCAAGTTTGTGACGCTTGCATCCAGCCGGATGGTCTGAAGAATTCGACCGGATGGAGTCTTCTGTCAGGTAATCCGACCGGATGTCAGGTCCATCCGACCGGATGTGCTGACACTGGGTAATCCAGTGGATAACATACCAGTGTCAGAGATAATACATCAAATCGGGGCCCAATTTCTTTGAAACTTCCCTTGCAGGCCCACATTCGTCCATCTTAAGACCGAAACACTTCAAAATCCTTCAAATAATATAAAACACGGTAAAATAAGCTGGAGATACAAAAATACAAAAATATGCTCAATCTATCCAACTTATACCAAAACTAACAGCAAATCTAACTAAAACACTAACCAAATATATACAAAGATCCTAACAAATACGTGTGAATCAGTTGACAACAAGCGGAAGCTCTCCCATGCCATTCCACCCTTGCCTCTACTCATTAAGACGGCTAGCCCAAGCATAAGACATAGATACGTAGAAGGCTCGTCGCATAACCTCATCAGAATATCGCCTCCGGTCCCAATAACATGAAGACTAAAGTAAAGCATATTTAAGACAACATAAAACAAGTAATTAGTTATAAAAATGTAAACATATGTACTAAAATAAGTTAAGTTTGAAATTTAATGTAAATACCAGGAACAGAGGCCACCATGTATCATGATGATCCTGAGGTATGCTTATACCTTCATCTAGCTGGGTGCACGCGAGCCTCGTGAATCCGTCTAAAATCCTCGAGTAACTCTACAGAGCTACTCCGCACTCTAAAAATATATGAATTAAAGTGAAAATTATTTAGATGTTGCTCACAAGTCATAATGATATATAATTGTTAAAACAGACTATTATATGATAATAATTACCTCCAACCAACGATATAAACAAGGATTCCTCCATATCATCGACAACTCTAATCATAAATAGGGGTCTGGGGTACGGTCTCGGGGGGAGTTGATCCATCCAGGTCTACATCGTCCAACCGGTCGATCAAATCATCAGAGGTTGGCGGCGCAACTGGTTGTGACGATTATGAGTCGTAAAAACAAGAAACTGAGGGACCAGAACCTGAGGGAGAAGCTGATCCTAAACGACCATCTGATCCTGAATGACCACCCGATCCTGAACGACCAGCAAAACTCTTCCCCCTCAGCTAAATAACCTTGAACACATTAAAGTTAAATTAATAACAATTAAAATAATATATTATTTTGTAAATGTTACATAATTCTATAAAGTTATAACCTTAACTGACACAAATTATAAACTAGTCGTTTGTCTCTCTTTCGTTTATATACTCATTTTCCGTATCATGGACAAGTAAGGCATCAACATCATCGACAAGCTCAACATCGGCATAATCGACAAGTGGATCATTAAGTTGTAAATCAACATCCTCTAATTGGATTAAACCATGCGTTTCAGAAACATCCTCTTGAAATGATTGTTTAAGCGATTGTTATTCTATGAAATCTATTGTTGATCACGCCTTAATCTTACAAGCTTCCCACCAGTCGACCATTTCTCATCTCAAACTCAGATACGGGCAATAATAAACTTGAGTAGCATGAGCCGCAAGTACGAATGGATCATAACGATTGAATCTACGTTAATGATTAACGCCAATAAGCTTATATTGAGAGTGCACTCTCGTGTCTGTTGGAGTCGGATCAAACCACTCGTATTTGAATAAGGGTGTGCTTACAGACCCTGGATATTCAAGTTTGACAATGTCTAAACGACCGTAATAGTCATATTCATCTTCTCCATAAGATGATCCTTTTATACAGACCCCATTATTCGATGTAGATCGTTCTGATCTGTATGCTATCGTGTTAAATTTGTATCCATTTATATTGCAGCCATTGAACGTAGTCACACACCATGATGGACCGAACGCTATACTTTTAATGTAATTATTGGTTACATTATTCAAGGGATCCCGTACCTATAATATATATGACGTAAAATTACATTATTCAAATATAAATACGTAATATATGTATATAATTAAACCTCACATAATTTGACTCACAAAGTTTTCAAACTAATTGGGAAATTCATTTTCTAATTTTCCATTTACTTCTTCAACTGAAATGTTCGTTGTTGGATTTTAATGCCCGCCGTGAAAAAAGGCTGCATATTTGACGAAGTAAAATATTTTTATAATCAATTAAATCAAGTAATACGTAAAACATTATTTATAATCAATTCTACCTGATAAGATCCTCGAGTTCATCACAATTTAGTAATACATATTTTCCCACCGCATCAAACTCTTGATCTGACAACCATTTTTTTTCTGATACCGATGAGAAGGGTTCACCATAATTTTTGAAGATTAATGGAATGTCATCATCGTCGTCTCCATCATTTTTAACATCTTCATTACGCTTCAAGTTTGTCCTTCTGGTTGAAACATGATCTTCAAAGTAGTACGAACTAAAAGCTGATGCCTCTTCAATTAGATAAGCATTCGCGATCGATCCCTTGACACTTGATTTGTTCCTCATACTATTTTTAAGTTTACGAAGATATCTTTCGAAAGGCTACGTCCACCCGTACTCCACTGGACCAGCAATTCATGCCTTACATGGTAAGTGGATCGACAAATGCTCCATTGAGTAAAAAAAACTCGGGGGAAAGATCTTCTCAAGTTGGCACAAGATCAGAGGAATATTTTTTTCCAAACAAGCCATGTCACAAGTTTTGATAACGTTTGCACTCATGTCTTTGAATAACAAACTCAACTTTGTTAGAGCCTTCCATACTGGATTGAGGAGTAATTCTTAAAAAGCAATTGGAATTAACCGCTGCATAAACACATGATAATCATGACTTTTCATTCCATGCAGTTTCAATCTTTTCATATCAACGCAGCGTCCCAAACTTGAAGCCTACCCATCTAGAAACTTAAGAGTCTTAGCCCATTCACCCGAAGAAATTTTAGACTTTTTATCGAGTGTGTAGGAAGCCTTAGTATACTTTACAGAGTCATCAGATCGAAGCGATGGACAAAAATAGTAGTCGTTCAGCTCATCTCTTGATTTCACAGTATCTTTTGTTTTCCCCTTCGCATTCATCACCGTGTTGAACACGTTATCGAACACATTCTTCTCGATGTCATAACATCTAAATTATGACGAATTAAATTTGTGCTTCAGTACGGAAGATCCCTAAAAATACTTCTTTTCTTCCAACTGCTCGTCTTTGTGGTTTGAGCATTAACATGTTCGGCATCAAGCTCAGTGACCTTCAAAAGTCCAAGTCTATCTATCTCAGCCAATATCTCTACTCGTTAACTGATGCTGGGGGGGTGGGGGGTGGGGGGACCATCAACTGTTCTATTTTTTCTAATTTTTTCTTGTCTTTTAGAAAATGATGACCACATTCTAGAAACTTCCGGTGGTTATCAAACAAAGATTGTTTTCCGCAACTTTAGAGTAAATGCATACGATCGCTCCATGCAATATGGACAAGCAGTTCGAGCAGTCGTACTCGACCCCGACAACATGGAGTATGCGGGAAAATCACTAATTGTCCACATAAGGACTGCCCACAACTTGAGATTCTGCTTCTTGGACACATTATACGAGTCAACACCATCCGTCCACAGCTGTTTCAACTCTGCAATTAGAGGTTGTAGGAAGACATCTAATTTGTCCTTAGGGTTTTGGGGCCTGGAACAAGAACATTTAGAAGCATATAATTTTCCTTCATACACATCCAGGGCGGCAAGTTATAAGGTATGACTATTACAGGCCATGATGAATACTGCCAGCCGAAACCTCCAAAAGGTTGAAGTCCATCCGTGTATAAACCCAATCTGACGTTTCGAGCTTCAAGAACAAACTCTGGATGAGTTTGATCAAAATGTCTCCATGCTTCTGAATCGGACGGATGACGCATGACACCATCATTGACTACATGTTCAGCATGCCACCGCATGTCTTTCGTTGTAGCTGGAGATGCGTACAATCTTTTCAAATGTGGAGTCAAAGGAAAGTAGTACATCTTCTTGTACGTAAATAATTTGGACTTATGTCATTTTGCGCTTCTCTACTTTGCGGGTTTGAATCGAGGTTCTTTACAGAACTTCCAACTATCGAGGTCACAAGCATACTTCCATTAGATCATATAATTATACTTGAAACAATCTAACTTCTCCACCGGTAAGCCCATGCCCCTCAACAGCTTCTTACTTTTGTAAAAATTATTTGCAACTTTATTGTCTTCAGGCGCAATCTCTTTGACTGGATCAATGAATTGATTATAACACTTCTGAGAAATGCCATTTCTTGACTTTAGATTCATGATATTGGCAACAAAAGAGAGTTGAGTGTGTTTCTCGCAGCCTGGATACAGAGATTGTTTTGCAGCTTCCAACATATCGAAAAACTTATGCGCCTCCGGATTAGAAGGTTCTTCTACATCATCATTCATCTCGAAATCAGGTCAGGCGGCATCTTGCACAATATTTATGTACACATTTGGTGGGTTTTCAAGAATGACGGAAGATGATCCCCCGACTTCAAAATTGCAACGAGATGACACGAGATCTACTGTTTCCCCGTGATGTGTCCAAATATGATAATTGTGGACGAACCCTTTGGCGCATAAGTGATATTTGATGTCATCGATCTCGTGGTAACTACGATTCCTACACTTAATTTGTTTGAAAGGACATTTCAATTTATCACCGTCCCTCTCTGTAGAATCATGCGTGAGTGCAAATTCGATGAAACTTTCCACCCCCTTTACGAATGTCTCCGAAAGAAATCCATCATCCCCTCGCCGTTTGTATATCCAACTACGATCAGTACTAACCATCCTATAATTTAGAGATTTAATATTTTGTGATACTAGCTAGAGCCCTCGATCATTCTTTTGTGAGAGGAAAACAATGTGTGTGGCGAAATTTTGGCAGCATAACGAGTAGGAAAAGTAATTTGAATTATTGGTAAGGCTTCTATCCCATTCAAGAATGTTAGTAGTATGTATTATCTTAAAATATGCATTTTCGTTTGCTTCAAAATTTCGGCAGCATCTCCCCTTAGTTCTCTAAGTACACATATATTTTAGTGCACCCAAGAACAAAAGAAAGATGCATAAAACCGAAATTTCAAAGTCAACATAACACATACGCATAAGATATAACCATACTACACCCACATTCACGAACTGTCCAAAAATGGGACAATTCGAAATTTAGTATCAAACTCTCTGTTTGATACTAAATCCCAAACGGGTTTATGGTACGTATTTTAGAAGGGAATAATTCAAACTATAGTATCAAACTCTCTATTTGATACTAAATCCAATTAAACGAGTCCAAAATAACTATTTTTCTTACTATATTAATCATAACAAATTTAAAAACAAAAAAATAAACCAATCAGTACATTTATGCAATATCAACGAACCATAACATATCTTAAACAAAACATCATACCGATCACCACATCATTTCAAAACCACCATCCCCACAACTTAAAAAGTTTTTAAAATCACCATCATTTTTTAAAAAAATTTTAAAAACTGTTATTTGAGGGACGAAACCTCCCGGCCGGCACCATACACCATTTCATCACCGACGTCTACTCAAACGATCATCCCGACATTTAAAAACCACCAGCACATACACTTTAAAAGATATTTACATTTTTGTACTATTTAACCCTAATTACAAATCAAACCCCACCTAATACTGGAATTTAATTAAAATTTATATAATTGAACCCAATTTACAAATAATTATAAATTAAAGCCCAAACGACATCATAATTGCATAAATGAATACTAACGATTTTAGCCCTAATTTTATATAAATATATATTCGAATCCAATTTATAAATAATTATAAATCAAACCCTAAACTAATACCTAATTGCATAAATGGACTCTAAACCTAAACTCGTTCACAATTGCATAAATGAAGCCTAACTTCCTAAATTCAAACCCAATTAAAAGAATAACAAGAAATTTTAATTCAAAGGGCAGCATACCTTAATAAGTGATGGTATAAGTTCTCCGGTGGCAAAATCCGGCGTATGCTCCATGCGGCGGCGAACTCCGCAGACCTTGGCGGCAAAGTTTTGATTCCTCTCTCTCTCTCTCTTTTCTTTTTGCTTTGCAAAATGCGAATGAACAGCCTGCCCGCTGGGATGCTGTTTTATTGTGTTTACCAACGGACATTTTTCCATCGGTAAATCCGCCGTAAATCCAGAGTTACCGACGCACACAATTCATCGGTGAATTCTAGTGTTGCCGACAGCTATCAGCCCATTGACAAGTTTAAATCTAATTATTTTTATAATATTGCCAAGGGCTCGTTATCCGTCGGACATATTTTTTTATTATTCTCGACGAGTATATAATATTGCCAAGGGCTCGTTATCCGTCAGACATATTTTTTTATTATTCTCGACGAGTATTACCAATGGATATTTTCCGTCAACATATTAGGAGGACTAAATTGTCACCTAATTGCCGAGAACTTGCCGACGAACAATTATGCTGAGGGATAACTTTCATCGGTAGGCCACCGATAAGTGGTCCGACTTTAATATGCCTGACCTGGAGCAATCCCTTGCTGGGATGACCCGAGATATGGCTCTACGCCTAAGAGGGAGTAAAATAACCTAGACCTGGAAGGATCTTTCCTGAACTGGATTTTGATAACTCAGGAGAGATCCACCTGGCGTAGCTCAGGAAAGAAAAGGGGACTGAGGCGGTGAGTAAGCCCGTCTCTAAAGGATGTTACCCGAACCTTATCTAATTGACTTGGCCTTAGATAAGGTTCCAATAAGAAGGTCAGGATTTTAGCACGAAACTAGAGTTGTCCTGTTCCTGGCAAAAACTTCCTGACAGGAGTAGTCGTGAATAACGGCTCAAGATTCGCGGATTCTGATTCCGGAATCTCGGAATGACCCCACGTGATAGGTTACTATATATACTCCAGCTTCAAAAGGAAGGAGGTATGATTTTTCAAGCACACTTCTCTTGCATTAGATTATTCCGATCAAAATGCTTACTGACTTAAGCATCGGAGAGGTTTCTACCGGAAAACCCCCGGTGGTCATTTTTAATGTGTTTTTGTGCATAGCAGGTCATGAAATTATCAGGTGGAGGTGCAGTTTCTTTTGTGGAAAGTCTTTTTGGGTGAAATAAATTGCGCCGTCTATGGGAAATACAAGGCTAAGACGTGAGAAAAATAAGGGATCAGATGGGCTTCGGCGAAATTTGATGGCGGAGCTGGGCGGCACACCATGCTCTGCCACATCGACGAGTGCGCCAGAGGTAGCGGGACCATCGGCAGCAGCTAGACTAGGCGCAGTGCACCCTCCTTCTAGTGGATCCACACAAACTGATGGCGGATTGTTGAACGATGTTTTTCTAAGGCAATTGTCCGACCTCATCGGCAAGGCGGTGGAAGTAGTTGTGGATAGAAGGTTCGCCGAGCTCTTGATCCCCCCTTCTAAGGCAGCCCTGCCACTGGAGACGGAGCCTCCACGAACCCAGCTCATGGTCCGGACTCCCCTTCGGGAAGAAGAGGATAGTTTCTCCGCTTATGAAAGTGAAACATCGAGGAAAACCAACCCATACCTCACTGAGCAGATACAAAACCTACAAAAAGAGGTCAGGGAGGTTAAGAGAATAATGGCGAGCAAGGGCACGGTGCCGCCGCGGAGGGGTACACCATTTATGGATGCGGTTATGCGCAATGATGTACCGGCTTCTTACCGGTCCATGGGCTTTGAATACAATGAACAACAGGTCCATAGGATCACCTGAGCTGATTTGAGATCGCTGCTACTTTGCACAAATTCTCAGATGCAGTCATATGTCGGGTCTTCCCGACGACCTTTACAAAGTCGGCCCAGCTCTTGTTCAGTCAGTTGCCTCCGCACTCCATAAGCAACTTCGACGAATTCAGCTCGGCATTCCTGCACCAATTTAGAAGTACCAGAAAATGCCGCTGGAATTAGTCAGCCTGAAACAGAAGGAAAATGAAAATCTACGCGCATACATAAGGCGATTCATAGATGC
Organism: Phtheirospermum japonicum; assembly: GCA_014905375.1. Taxonomy (NCBI): domain Eukaryota; kingdom Viridiplantae; phylum Streptophyta; class Magnoliopsida; order Lamiales; family Orobanchaceae; genus Phtheirospermum; species Phtheirospermum japonicum. The sequence continues at coordinate 1,132,388 of BMAC01000060.1, read as the reverse complement.
AAAACTAGAGGTGCAATCAGCATCTGAGGAGCTCCTGGTTAACGCTCTAGCACAGGGGCTCAAGAGAGGAGAATTTTTCCAGTCGTTGGTCGTGAAGCCAGCACTGAAATTCTGAGAGCTCGTGGAGCGAGCAGAAAAATACATTCATCTAGAGGAGGGATTAAAGATTAAAGAAGATGGAGAAAAGAGAAGGGATCGACCTGATAGAGAGGATAGGACCCCGATGAAGAAACCTAGAACTGATCTAGTTGGAGGACGACCCCATTTTGACAGGTACACACCTATGGCTACACCTCAAAGGTAGATTCTGCAGGCAATTGAGTGACATTCTGATCTCAAATAGCCTAGAACTTATTCCCAAACGCTAAGGAAAGAAAGATCTGACCGATTTTGTCATTACAATAATGAGTACGGTCATGATACGGATTGGTGCACCCACCTGAAAGATGAGATAGAGAGGTTGGTGCAGGCAGGGCACCTCAAGGATTATGTACAGATGAGGAAGGAGGAGACCAGGTCTGACTCTCGCAGACAGGACCGATCTCAGGAAAACAAGCATAGTTCGGATAGTGGACGAAATGATGGGCGACGAAATGACCAGACTCAGGTCCTACGAGGTGAAATCCTAATGATCACGGGTGGAAAAAAGGACGAACATTCTAAGAGAACCCATAAAAGTTATGTGCGGGCAGAGAAAGACCTAGCTAAAAGAGCACGCGAGGTAGGATAAATAGCACCGAGTCCAAACATTTGCTTTGGGTCCGAGTATGGGAATTGTATCCTGGCTCCACACATGGATGCCTTATTCATAAAAGTCAATCGCTAACTACAATGTCCGACGGATCTTTGTGGATACGGGAAGTTCAACGGACATCATGTTTTATGACTGCTTCAGGAAGATGAATTTGGATATGGAATTAGAGGAGGTCACGACCTCACTGATGGGTATTACAGGAGGAGCGTTAAAACCTCTGTGCGCGATAAAACTCCTGGTCACACTGAGGGATGAGCCGCTTAGACACACCAGGTCGGTACGATTCTTGGTGGTTGACACAGCTTCTTCTTATAACGTTATGTTAGGAAGACCATCTCTAAGCAAATTCCAGGCAGTGATTTTAGTCTATCGCATGAAGTTGAAATTCCCAACTCAGGATGGAGTGGGTGAAGTTCGAGGAGACCAGTACACATCGTGTCATACGTACATGGAAAGCATTCGACAAAAAGATGAAGAAAGACAGTTCAAGAGGTCACGAACAGAGGAAGAAAGACCTGAGCTGATTCAGAGAGATGAAAACCTGATGTCAGTGGAAGTAATTACAGGGGACAATAGTTGAGTCCTACGAGTAGGAACGACCTTGAGCCCGGAGGTCTTAGTAGAGTTGGTCGCGCTTTAAAGGAATAGCGCATTTTTGCCTGGTCTCCCCAAGACTTAGTGGGAATTGACCCGGCAGTAGTAGAACATCGTCTTAATATAAGCTATACAGCAAAGACCTTAAAACAAAGAAAGCGGAACTTTGGCCCCGAGAAAGAGGCCATCATTGAAGCAGAAGTAGATAAGTTATTATGTGCCAAGAACATCAAAGAGATACAATTTCCATAGAGGCTTTCCAATGCTGTACTAGTCCCTCAAATAGAAGAGGACTGGAGAATGTGTATCAACTTTAGAGACCTCAACCGCGCTTGTCCTAAGGATCACTATCCATTGCCGAGGATAGACCAGCTGGTGGATTCCACGTCTAGGTGTGAATTATTAAGTATGATGAATGCCTCGCAGAGCTATCATCAAATCAAGTTGGCAGAGGAAGATTGGAAGCGGGTCGGCTCCATAACGCTAAAATGAACATATTGTTATGTGGTAATGCTATTTGGTCTCAAAAATGCAGGAGCTACGTATCAAAGACTGGTGGACAAAATGTTTAAAATCCATCTCGGGAGGAACATGGAAGTGTACGTAGATGACATGTTGGTTAAGAGTGCTAAGGCAACATCGCATGTAGATGATTTGAGGGAAATCTTCAACACCTTGAGAAGATATAAGATGAGGTTAAACCCAAAGAAGTGTGCATTTGTAGTAAGAGCAGGAAAGTTCCTAGGATACATGGTTAAGTTAAGAGGGGTAGAGGCCAACCAGGAGAAAGTCAGGGCTATCATGGATATGCCACCCCCGAAAAATGTCAAGGAAGCCCAATGTCTGGTAGGTCAAATCAATGCCCTGAGCAGGTTTGTGTCGAGGTTGGCGGAGAAGAGCTTACCGTTCTTCAGGGCATTACAAAAGAAAAATTGATTCCACTGGGATGAAGAATGTCAGGAGGCATTTCAAAAGCTGAAAAAACACTTGGCAGATATGTCTTTGCTAACTAAGCCGATCATAGGGGAGCCAATGATTTCATACATGTATGTGGGGAAGTTAGCAGTGAGTACAGTCTTAATTTCGGAGAATGGAAAGTCGCATAAACAATTATACTATTGGAGCAAGGTCTTTCAAGAAGCTAAGCTTTGATATGTGGAAATAGAAAGGGCCATGGTAGCTCTGGTTAGAACTTCTCGGAAACTTCGACCCTATTTCCTCTCCCATAAGATTATAAGTCGCACTGCTTTACCTTTGAAATCCATAATGAGCAAGCCAAAAGTTTCAGGGAGATTGGTCAAGTGGACAATTGAGTTGAGCGAGTTCGACATACATTTTGAAGCAAGGTTGGCAATCAAGGCTCAGGCATTAGCTATTTTTATGCAAGAGATGGCCAGCTCTACCGAGGAAAAGAAAGAATGGACAATCTTCACGTATGGATCAGTAGGAAACTCGGGGGATGGCGTAGGAATAGTCTTGGTAGACCCGGAAGGAGTAGCCACAGAGTACTCAGTACGAATAAACTATACTCTATCTAATAATGGAGCGTAGTATGAAGCATTGCTGAGGTGAGTGCAGATGGCGAAAGAGTTGGGAGCAGAACGGATAAGGGCAATGTGGATTCACAGCTTGTGTGTAAGCAGATAAGAGGAGAATTCGAAATGAGAGGAGGGAAAATATAAAAATACCTAACCCGATTTCTTGAGTTGACTAATACTTTGGATGCTCCGGATGTTCATCAAATCCTCAAAGAAGAAAATAGCCGAGCTGACTACTTGGCTAAAGTAGCCAGCTCGACAGTAGTTTGTCAGGAAAGGGTAATCACCTTACTGATGGCCTATCGGGAATATGGGGAGGAAGAAATCAACGCATTGGAGGAAGGCAAGGAGAATTGGCGCTCTCCTCTTAAAGCATACTTGGAGAAAGGAGAGTTTCCAGAGAATAGAAGAGAGGCGAGCAAATTATGTATCAGGTCGGCCAAATTCTGCACCATCAAGGGAGAGCTGTTCAGGCGAGTATTTGGACAGCCGCTCCTACGATGTGTAAGTCAGCAAGAGGGCGCCCACCTTCTTAAAGAAATCCTTGAGGCTGCTGCGGCAATCACATGGGACCCTAGCCAGTAAAATAATGAGAGTCGGCTATTTTTAGCCATCACTGCGGAAAGAGGCTGAGGATATTGTTAAAAGATGTAACAAGTGCCAAAAGATGTCTCCTTTAATCCACCGACCAGCAGAAGAGCTCATGATGATGAGCTCTCCTTTCCCTTTCGCGAAATGGGGAATAAACCTGGTTGGGCCATTTCCCACGGCCCCGGCCCAGAAGAAATTCCTAATTGTGGCCATCGATTACTTCAGCATTGAATAGAAGCTAAAGCTCTAGACAAAATAACAGAGGATGCAGTGATGGTCTTCATTTGGAAAAACACCGTGTGCTGGTTCGGCATTCCCAGGGTCCTGGTCTCAGATAATGGCACCTAGTTCATTGGGTCCAGAATCAGAGCTTGGTGTACTAAAATGAATATTGATCATCACTTGACATCTATTTATCATCCGCAAGCCAATGGTCAAGTTGAGGTGACCAATCGCATTTAGTACAAGGGATCAAGGCACTCCTGGAGAGGTCGGGGGGCAAATGGGTAGAAGAGCTCAGTTCAATCCTTTGGGCTTTTAGCACTAATCTTAAGGAGAGAACTGGGGAAACCCCCTTTAGCTTGGTGTATGGCATGGATGTCATTATTCCTGCAGAGGTCAACCTAGGAACTCACCGAATAAAGAGCTTTGATGAAGATCATAAAAACGCATTAGTACAAGACGCGCTGGATTTGATTTAGGAAAAAAGAGATAGGGCTGGAATTAGGATGGAGCACATGAGAGGACGGGTTCGGGCAGGCTATAACTGGACGGTCGTGAAAGGAATTTTCGTGTGGGAGATCTGGTCCTATGTAGGTCTGACCGAGGAATGTTTAAGGGAAAGTTGGACGCCGCGTGGCAAGGGCCATTCAAAGTCGCAAGAGTTTTGGTGAGCGACACTTATAAACTGAAACAAATGGATAGGGTCGGGAAACCCCGAGCATGGAATGTATCAAATTTATGAAAATACTACGTGTAAGGATATTTTTTAAAGCTTATTTATAAATATAATTTGAGTTTATTCACATTCTTATTACAAATTAACCAAGGCTTTCGAAGCCAAGATTGGCTAAGGGCGGGTGCCCCAAATTTTCCTAACCTGATTATCAGAAAGCCAGGATTGGCTAAAAGGCGGATGCCCCAAATTTTCCTGACCTGATTGTAAGAGAAGCCATGATTGGCTAAATGGCGGATTCCCCAAATTTTCCTGACCTGATTTTCAGAGAAGCCTGGATTGGCTAAGGGCGGATGCCCCAAATTTTCTTGACCTGATTGTCAAAAAAGCCAGGATTGGCTAAGGGCGGATGCCCCAACTTTCCTAACCTGATTGTCAGAAAAGAAAGGATTGGCTAAGGGTGGATGCCCCAATTTCTCTGACCTGATTGTCAAAATAGCAAGGATTGGCTAAAGGAGGATGCCCCGATTTCCTTGACCTGATTTTCAGAAAAGCTAGGATGGGCTAAGAGCGGACGCCCAAATCTTTCCCGACCTGATTGTCAATTGGAAAGTCAATTTCGGCTAAGGGCGGATGCACAGATGATCCCTGCTCTGGTTATTAGTAAATCCAAGTTTAGCTACTGGATAGGTGTCCTAACCTGCTTGCTAGCGCAATATAGGTTGAATAAAAGTTTATCAGGCGGGGCCAGAACTAGATTAACAGAGGTCTTTAACCCAGAAAACAGATCATTCATTCCAAATCAAGGCCATAATTACATAAAAGCAAGATACTTACGCCACTTTACAACGAAACATGGCGAGTTTAATTGAACATACGAGAAACAAGGAAAAGGAATGTTTCGTGAAAACAACAGAAAGTACATCAGAAAATACATCAAGAATAAAAGGTCCAGAAATCATCCATGGGAGAAAGAAGCCCTCTTGACAGAGGCCAGAATTTGGCGAACACACCACAGCTCATGCTCGGTTTCGTGGAGGCACTGACGGTACATATCAACCCTCCCAGAAACAATGTGGGCCTCGCTCGCGGTAATGGTGGTCTGACATACCAATCCGAACAAGTCGGCCTTTTCCTCCTCCAGTTGGCGATTGAGCTGGCGGAGCTCGGCCCATTCAAGCATGTAATAGTGTTTCTTCTGCCTTTTCCTTTCCAGAAGTTTGCATACTTGTGAAAAAAATTCATAAAGGAGAGACGGCTTATCGGAAAGTTTGAAGTTCTCAGTGAAAAGTGAGAGGTTTTTCCTCTTTACTGCATACGTTTCTTCAAGTAGAGATGAAGAAGCCATAATGAAAATGAAAAACATAAATCAAGAGCATGTACTTAAAGGAAGCAAGCACATGGATATCATAACGGAATAGTACTAGAGTTTCTCTCAAAACCAGGAAACTCTAAATTATTATAAAACGAGAAATTATTTCAAGTAATAGAAATATCAAAATAGAACAAGCATGAGGAAAGTCGTCCAGATCATCCTAGTATGCCATGTGGTCATCTCCATCATCCAGATCCTTGGTAAATTGCTCCACAGCATCCTCCTCGAGCAGGTCACTGGGTGACACCCCACCAGGCAACTCACCTAGATCACCGAAGGTAGGGGAGGGAGTAGAGGCAGGAAATGCTAAAGTTACACCCTAATCTGGGTGAGAAGAGGACTCGGGAGAGGAAGAGCGGAAGACCTGGAGGATATGTTCGGCAAACTCATGAGTCCCGGGCTGGTGCAGGCGATCTCCTTCAGCCGAGTAGGAGAAGATCGTGGGCTCAGGGTTCCCTTGGATAGACCTGCTTCTGTCGTAAGGGGTAGAAGGATTTCTTTGAGCCATTACTCATAAGAATCCAGACCTAGGTTGTACTACATCAGGGCCTCAGGCAACAGCAATCGGTAAAGCTCCATGGACTCGAGAAAGGCTTGTTAAGTATCCTCCCTAGGTGTTTGGATGATCAAGAGCCCATCTTATGAATTCAGAAATTCAGTCATCCCCTTTTCATGACCCCTCTTCAGAGCTCCCTCCACCTGGCTCACTGTTGCAGCTCGGGTCTCCTCCTCTTTCTCTTTGGAGACCGATGCTTTAGCCCAGGATTTCTCTTCACCTTCTCTGGCTGTCTCCAGCTCAGACTGGGCCTTCTTCAGCTCAGACTGGGCCTTCTTCAGCTCGGAACCTCTCTCATTGTAAAGGGCCACCACCTTTTTATACTTCTCTTGCAGGCGGTTATGCTCTTTGTCCAGATCTGCGTTCATAAGAGAGCCCCTAGCCATATCCACTAGGATGGACCTCTTTGCTGCTGCCTGATTTAGAAAGGTAACACGATCAATGATTAGTAACTATAAATGTAGGGGAAGTATAAGAGGAAAGAAAGATAACTACCCTGGCCTTGTCCTGGCACAATGATTCAATCAGCTCGGGATGAATCCATTTATCCAGGGTCTTCCGATCCAACACTTGACATTGGCCTTGGATGAATTGAATGTCCACATCCCCTAGGCAGTTGAGAATGGAGGTACTAGAAAACCAGATAGCGTTAGAGTTGACCACCTTGGCTTTTGGTGGCACCACCCCCTTTTCCAGATCTGTAACGTTTACGAGAGAGACGTTCCCGCTCCTCCCCAAACTCGAAATGCACGGTCAGATCCACCACGGGTACAGTGGATGCTTCACGCAGCTCGGGTCGTGCTGGTTGAGGGGTCTCTGATGATCCAGTAGCCTTTTCTCCCGGAGATTTATTTTTAGAGACTACTGCGGCCTGATGAGACTCTAGAAGCTTGCGCATCATGGTTTCTGCAAAAAGAAGGTTACAAACCATGGAGTCATCGATCATATTTACATAATAGATAAAAAGGAAGAGCAAGATAAATGCCTTCTTAGCATATACCCATCTCGGGGGTTAGAGGACCCGTTTCTTTGTGGGAATGGAAGAAATCTCGGACAGAGGGAATGAGGAGCTTGGTCAGGTTAAAAACATTTTGGTTCAAAACACTAATGACTTTCTTCAGTTGGGAAGACCTGTCTCCCACGGACAATTGAGACTGAGCAGGAAGTTGGTCAAGGGGTTTGGCGGGAAAACCCCAATCGCCGGAACAGTGTACGAAGAAGAATTTTTTCCTCCAGGCATTGTTGGAAGAGGGGCCGCTAGTCAAAAAACGCACACCAGGGCGAGCACGTAAATAAAAGTAGCCAGAAGGAGTGCTTTTGGCCTGGAACAGTGAATAGAATGTTAGACCCATTGAGGTAAATCCGGCGTATCGCATAGCCAAGTTATAACCTATAATTATCCTAAAAGAATTGGGAACGAGTTGATGCACGGGTATCTTGTACATCTCAGTGACTTCTAATATGAAAGGGTTGACAGGGAGGTGCAACCCCGCCTGAAACTGATCTACGAAAAAGGTAAAGTGATCGGCGCGGGGTGAATAGGCCCTCGCACCTATACCAGGATTAACTAGCAAGAATTTGAAATTGTGACCTCAACCGTTCCACCGTTCTATGGCTGAGAATATAAGTGATGTTGTTAAAGTGTCCCAGAATAAGAGGACCCCACTCGGTGGAGTTATTCAAAGAAGAAGAGAACACCGCTGATTCATATGTATTTGTTACGAATCTGTATATAATTGAGTCACATTTGAGTCTTTTCTGTTCTCTTTTTCGGGTTAAGATTAGGCTAAATTGTATAGTTTTGCTTTCTTGGCCTTCCTGCTTAACTTTCTGACTTGTTGATCAATAATCGGCCCAATTGAGAGTAATTCTTTATTTTCTCATGCAGCTAGAGCACCTGGTGGATCTAAAGGACAAAGATAACGGAAGCAACGCTCAAAAGTAGCCTTAAGGACACTTGTCCAATCGGACGAATTGCATCTCCGATCGGATTGACTGATGAAGCGCACATTGGCCGGACAAACTGACACACCAATCGAAGCTGCGGACAGAAGCTCTCGTCCGATCGGACATGTACGTTATGAATGCAGAATTTATGGAAATCTTCAGTTACGAAATGGCTCGGAGTGTTTAAAACCGAGAAACAAGGTCTGAATTTGGGACTTTTGACCAGAGATAGGCTAGAGAATCTAGAAATACATCTCAATAGGTAAAGATATTTGACACATCTCTCGTACCTCTAGCATAAAGCCCATACAGCAATCATAGTACGGTTTGACTATTTCGCAGCCATCGTTCATCGCTGGAACCCAAGGGTCGTGACAAGCTTTGAGGTTCTGACGCAATCTTTGGAGTGGGCAAGTTCACCATCTACATTCATTGAAAGTGGTCTCAACGATTAGTAACATCTAAACTCATTTTCTCGTATTGATCCTGATTAGTGATTGGATAATTATATTGAATTGTTTGGTTTAGATTTTGGTGGAATTATGTTAATGACTCGTTGGATTGTTGATTAATCGAATTTATTATGCTCGTATTTTAGTTTTTGATGTTTGGATAAGGAATTGTTACTTAATCTTTGATGAAGTTATGATCAATTTAGTCGCATAGTTTGCTGCGTTTAGTTATTCCAATTATTTTGCATCTTGATTGAATGTTGAAAGTTGAGCATGATTAGTATTGGGTAATGATCTCGTAGTAGTATAGTGAATGACTCATTTAGTGTTCTATGGTTATTAAGGTGATTCGAATGTTAGCGAGTTATTGGTTATGCATGATAAGAGTTGAGCGTGTCTCATAATCTTCCGTTTGATACTAGATAGTTCCTAATCGAGTTCGTCAAATCAATTTTCTTACTACTGGTCGAGAGGTTGATAGGCTCGAGGCAAGAAGAGTTTGATTTTATTCAAGTTACTTCATATTCACATTTCCGAAAGCACCCCTGATCGTGTGTTTTAGAACTAGAAATTATGTTATTAGTATAATAAACTTCATTGATTCCAATTTCCATTCCTCGAGAGATTGACTCGAGTTAACTTGCCAGTCTACAAGTGTAAACCTCATTGACTCCGATTTCCATTCCTCGAGAGATTGACTCGAGTTAACTTGCCAGTCTACGGTGACCCCGTTCTCTTCCAGGCGAACTAAACCCTTTCAAATGTAGACGCGTATTGTTTTACTGGATTTTAATTTTGAAAGGAACACAAAATTTTTGGCTCAAAATTTGGGGCCGTTGTCGGGGAATGGCAAAGGTGTTGATGATTTTTATTTCTGTTAATGCTTTCATACCGATAGTTGTATAATTTTTTTGGTTTTCCTCTCGATATGATGATTTGTTTGTTGTTGATGGAAAGTCGACGAAGTTTTAGAGTAGAATTGACCCCATTCATCAATAGCATCGAGCGAGTGACAAGACCGAGACAACTATTTCCTTCCACCGAAGGGAATCAATTGAAACCAATTCAACCAGCATGATGGATAATCTACCTCTTGGAGGCCGAGGGAATGGAGGAAGAGGAGGAATTAGTGGTGGACGAGGAAGAGGACAAAACAACCAAACTCCTCCTCATGATTATCCACACGGCATACAAAAAATTGACGACATGCTCGTGCAAGAAAAACTGAATAACAACAAGGACGAAGACCCAAAAAATCCACCTCTGATCCACGATGAAGAACCAAGAGAATCGGGCAATGCGAACAACGAGGAGCATCTACCTAGAAATGACCACCAAATCATGATGCAGGAGAATCCGACCTACCAACAAGCTCCTCAACACTTCCAGAACTGAGAAGAAGCTCGAGCCTACAACGCTCGAGTGAATAAAGTGTTTGAACATAATAAAGGTAGTAATGGTGGGCCCCAGCCCCAAAACAACCAACGGAATCACTGTGGATTTGGAAACTTTGAGCAAGAACTGAGCCACAATCATAACAGGAGAGAGGGATGAGCGTATAATGCTTGACAGGGAGAGAATTTCCGCAATGATGGTTATGAAGATTATGGGGATTTCGAGGAGGAACGCAATTATAGGTATTAAGAAGATTATGGAGAGCGAAGGAATTTTGGTGCGCGAGCTAATTTCAGAGGAAGACAAGGACACCGGGACCCTAATGAATGCGGACAAGGAGACCTCCTCTACCCAACAATTGGCCCGTATAGCAGTACAATAGTCTTAGGCCCCGCGGCAAGAGACTGTGATTTGAAATCAAGCAGTGTCAACCAGCTACCTACCTTCCACGGCTTTCCCAACGAAGATCCCTTAAACTTCATTCGAGAATTCTATCTCGTGGTGGGCAAAATCCCAACCCTTGGACTCCATGAAGATCAACTTAGAATGAAATGTTTCCCAACTACTCTGAAACAAAAGGCCAAGCAATGGCTTCTATCATTGCAACCCAATTCCTTGGCCAATTGGGTGATGGTGTACAAGAATTTCGTGAGTAGATTCTATTCAGATCAAACAAAGGCCAAATTAAGGTGGGAAATCACTTAATTTTGAGCAAATGGAGGGGGAATCATTTAATGAAACGTGGGAACGGTACAAAGGACTTTTGCAGTCGTGTCTGCACCAAAACAATTGCACAAAGATGGTGAATAATTACTTTCATGAGGAGTTATTACCAGTTCACAAACAACAAGTGGAAGTAATTGTCGGAGATTTTGGAGAGTTAACCCTAGCGGAAGCTTGGGAGCTATTTGAACTCATGAGAGAAAAATCACAGCAAACAAGTTTCTGAACAAGGATGTACAAAGTCCATGGAGTCTCTATGCATCGCAATGAAGAAAGCTAGATTGAGAAGTTAACGAAAAGAGTCGCGTTGTTGACAAGTAAAATGAAAAGGGAGGAGGAACCGTCAAGGCCTTCACCCAAATTATGCGACAAATATGGGGCAATAGAGCATGGAGCTGACACGTGTAAGGTGGTGTTCGATGACGATGAGGATGAGGAAGTGAACGCCATCCAAAACTATAAGCCCAATAACAAGTATGGGAAGAAATTCGCCGGACAGTACAATTCGAACTCAAGCTACGTTCCCGATAGCTCGAATTACGTACCTGTTCCCTAGCAATCTGACCCACGACCGCCCCCGAGAAACCAAGGAGAAGCGAGCGGCTACAACTCTTATCAGAACAAGGGGCAAGGCACCTACTCACAACACCCTCCGCAACAATTAAACACGATGGGGCAACAATATCAACAAGCACCACGGCAACAGCAAATGCCACATATGACCAACCATGACGTAGGATTGAGATTGTGGCATCAGCAGGAAGTGTATGAAACTTTACGGAACTGGGAAGAAACGCTTCGTACGATTGAGGAAGGCAACATGTAGGCTTTTTATAGTTGTTTGTAGGACAAAAATTCCTGCAACCCTCAGTGCTACAGTCGATCGAATGGAATAGTGTCGATCGACCACCTGTCGATCGACTGCAAGGCAGCCTATCGACTGCCAGATGATCGACAGGGTGCAGTCGATCGACTGCTCTGCTTCTAAGGAGGTAGCTACTGCCCAGCAGACGATTTGGAGCTCTTTTCAGTCGATCCATGACCAGTCAATCGACCACCAGTCGATCTGGCAGTCAATTTGGAGCTTTTCAGTCGATCCTGGAAGCTTTCAGCTCGATTTTCTTGTTTTCAGGTCCAAAACGTCCACCGAGTGAATATAATCCTTTTTAGCCACCTACAAAATAAGAATTCAAACTTAAAAACCCAAAAATAGCACAAACACCTCACATTTCGTACACTTTAAGTCAAAAGGTAAATAAACAAGAAAATGACCAAAAACCCTAGAATAAACGACTCAAAACGACTAAAAACAACTCTAAACTCTAACTAAAGACACTAGGAAAAACACAACAATTACATGTAAAACAACCTACGACCGCCCCCGAGAAACCAAGGAGAAGCGAGCGGCTACAACTCTTATCAGAACAAGGGGAAAAACACCTACTCACAACACCCTCCGCAACAAGAAAACACGACGGGGCAACAATATCAGCAAGCACCATGGCAGCAGCAAATGCCACTTATGACCAACCATGATGAAGAATTGAGATTGTGGCATCAGCAGCAAGTGGACGAGAAACCAATTAGAAAAGATGCAGATGATGATAGGATAACTCTCAGCTTCTATGGCAAAAAATGGAAGTGATCCGGGAAATTACCTATTCAACCCGAGTAGTCGATGGTAGTACATGTGCTACGTGGTGGGAAGAAGGTTGACAATGGGATACAAGAAATCGAGAGAGAAGATTCTGAAAACGAACTAAATTTGGATGGAAAAGAGATGGCTAAGGGAGAGTCTACTTCGAGTGGTGAAAAAGGAGTAGTGGGAGGCATTCACAAGTCATGTAACCCAAACATTCCAGGCTCTTTGACCGGTGTTTTTCAGCCTAAACGTACTGAAACAAGCAAAAAGGTCGCACCCAAGTGATGGGCTAAGAGTATGTCAGACCTGGTGTGGGTAGACCTGATTTGACTAAATTGCCAGATAAGAGCGGTTAGACCTGCGAGACTAATGATCCCGGTCAATACCTTCCCCTTTGGACAAGATCTGACCTCTTCCTTGAGGAAAATTACCTTGAACAGGTATTTAAGGGTCAGGGATGTAAATTTGGCCTGGCATAATCAATAGGAAACAAGGTCAGGTCGGTCCCAGAGAAGACTGATCGGGCTCTCTTAGAGACAGAGCTGTCAAAGATAGCCACGATTGAGGGAATTTTCCTGACCTGGTGGAAATATCTCGGAAGATAACCTCTGGAAAGTGTCTATGTGAGATGGACATTAGAGTTGCCGATAGGAAAGAGAACAAGATCAGTACAGATCTGGTTCTCTGATATCCGCCAAGGGAACAAGTGGGACCACTTGTCAGTAGCTGTTGCTTAACGGCCCATGATACGCGGCCTTTGTTTTCGAGATCCCGGAAGGGGTCCCCCACCAAGGAAAGTTATAAATATCTCAGCCCCAAGGCTGAGAGAGGTATGTCATTCTTTGTGCATTCCTTCTTTTCTTGCTAAGAGAAACCTCATACGCTTTACTGACTTAAGCATCGGAGAGGTTTCCACCGGAAAACCACCGGTGGTCCTTTCTAACGTGTTTCTGTGTGCAGATCAAAAAGGGTGTTCAAGGTTCCGGGCGTTGTTCTTGACGTCGGTCATATTTTGGGTCAAAACAATTGGTGTCGTCTGTGGGAAATCGATCAAGCTAAGACGTGAGGATTTTCTATGGCTTCGGATGGTTTGTGACGAAATCTGGTAGGAGAGCTCGGCGGAACCCCCAACTCCGCTGTGCCATGGGGTATGCCCAGGTCGGTGGAAATGCCGTCCGCATCGGAAGAGCTGTGGGTGAATGCCTTGGCGCAAGGCCTTCGGAGGGGTGAGTTTTTCCAATCACTGATGGTAAAACCAGCTCGAAAATTTGGAGAGATTTTGGAAAAGGCTGAGAAGTACATCCACCTGGAGGAAGCCCCAAAAATTAAAGACGAAGGAGAGAAGAAAAGGGAGAGATAAGAAAGGTACGAGAAATTGCCAATGAAAAGGTCTAGGCTAGACCTGCCTGGGGGACGACCTCGTTTTGATATATACACGCCCTTGGCGACCCCCCAGGGGGAAATCTTGCAGGCGATTGAAAGACACCCAAATCTCAAATGGCCCAAAACCTACTCGCAGAAGCCAAGGAAAGAAAGATCGAATCAATTTTGCATATATCATAATGAGTATGGGCACTGTTAGAATAAGGTGACCAACAAGCCAACTTGTGGCTGTGGTCTGACCATTCTCTTGTAATACAATCGGTTTTTTTATTCTTAATAATATCTCTTATACTTATTGGCATTCCATATCTTTTATCCCATGCTAGTTGCATAGGTATGGTCCTGATGAAGTTACTTTATTACGGTGGATTGGTCTAGCAGAACCGTGAGATAATCCAGCACGTAATGTAACTCGTCGAACTTGTTCCTAGTCAAAGGGTTACGCCATAATGAGGATACAGGCCTTTCCCATTAAGACTAGTACTTAGTGTATGTGGACCGCAGTCTCATCGGTCACGGTGTCTGGACATCGACATACATAAGTAGGTGCTCATAAGATGAGTTCACTGAACTCCCTCGCCTAGAAATCTCTAAGTGGTTCCCACTCATCGAGTAGATGATTTCTATGGTATAGCGTACAACATTAATCCTTAAGACCCAGACCTCACCGTGACTTCACTAGAGGACAGGCTATGTTGTGACCTGTCTCTGTGTCTCTTTGGAGGCCAATC
>BMAC01000060.1:1070580-1113480 GCA_014905375.1 Phtheirospermum japonicum | reverse complement strand
CGACTGAAACCCACGGCAAACCCATCGCCACCCGCAGCCAACAATCTCCGCACCACCACCGCCCGAATCAACCGCAAGCCAATCGGCCACTAGCACCGCCGCCGCCGTTGGCCACCGTCGGCCCCACCTTTCGGACAGAGCGGAGCGGGGGCACAACCCCCCGTTTCTCCATCGCCCGCCCTCGCCGGTTGCAGCCAAGCATCGCCCGACGCCGCCTTGCCTGCTCCGCTGCTGTCGCCGTTGGCCGAAGAAGGGGGAGAAGTGTGCTGGCCGATTTTCGATTTGGGGGAAAGAAAGAAGAAATAAGGAGACGGGTTTGAGGAGGAAAGGGCTGGGCTCCCCTTTTAATCCAGCCCATTGTCCAGAAATTACAATTGACCCCCCCAGCCTTTAGCCATCTTTTCAATTGAACACCCAAATTACCAATAACCCCAATCCAGCCCACAAACACATTTTATAAAATACTTTCAGTCCAATTTTATTATGATTATTATTATTTATATTATTTTATTATTATATTTATTATTAATCATTATTATTATTATCATTAATACTACTATTATTATTATTATTACTATTATTATTATTATTATCTTTTCAATTATTAGTATTATTATTATTATTATTAGTATGAATATTAAATATGAGAATACTAATTAAATGCATTTTCTAATTTATTAGGTGACGAGCATTAAGGGGACTTAGGATTTCAACTACGTGCGTATCGCTCGACTTTCCACAACATATTCACGAGGTAGGGACCACCGACTTATCTATGTTCAATTTTACATGCTTAAATCTACGTGCTATGTGTATCATGAAGTTCGATGTTTATAAAATCTAATATAGACGTAGACCTAAAGTTGTCTGTGACCAAAAGTTGTCATCGGGTTCATCCCGGCGTGCTATACCTATTGATTAAAACCAGGGGCTTATGTGCCTATGACCTAAAGTGTCATCGAGGAAACTCGCAGCGTTTTAGCTGCAGTCAACTGTTTTTCGACGTTAAAATTTGCGAATTCTATGGTTAATTGTGCTATATTTGAGTTGTATGATTTTGCATGGAAATGTCGGTGTAACTATTGAGTACGTTGAGCTCATCCCAAATCAACGACGTGTTTTTCAGGTACAAATGAAGATATCGAATGAAAGGGAAACGAGGAGAGGAATGAAAACTCTGGTTATTGGATTTTTACGTTTTAATCTTGTTTTATGTTTAAAATAAAAGTCGTACTTCAAACAAATGCTACATTAACTATCAATTTCAATTGATAGTCTTGGGGTTATTTTTATTATTATTTTCCGCTGCGTAAAAGTTGAACCTTTTGAAAATTTTATATTTTCTTTTGATTTTTATGTTAAAATTGTGAAAATTAGACATTTATTGTGACGCCAAGATTTTTATATTTTAACTATTTTAAAAATATAAATCATTTTTAAACTAAAGTGAAATCGGGGCTTTACAAATCGGGACATAGATCGCGAAGGGATCGTACTGTACATATAAGCTATATCACAAGGTTCTTGCAGGCACTTCATTTGTATCTAGGGAATTATGATGCGTTGTTGCTAGGCGCCTCTCATAATTCGTTGGGCTCTGGTTTGACCAGTGATTAAGTAAAATGAGTTTTATTTAATCAGGGACTCTAAGGGACGAGTTCATATAAGAATAATATGTTGTTCGAATCACAATGTGTTGTGAACCCACGGCTAGCTTACACCTGAACCATTGAGGGTCACACCACGTGTTTCCTGATTATTGAAAACGATAGCTAGAAATTAATTGTTAATTTTAGCAAAGTAAGATGTCAATATGATTGAATCTAAGGTTCATAATTGTGATTATGAATTGAGAAAAATACGAGAAAATTATTCTGGACGCGAAAATATAATTGTTATATTTTTCGAAATTATCGTTTGTGAGAAATGATTTAATTCCAATGGGGTTTTTGATTTAAAATTGGGTCGACCCAATAAGCTTTTTAAAGTTATTGGGCCGGTACTATTTTAAAAATTAAAGGTTTTGGTTTTGTTTTTAATTGGGCCATTCCATCATAAAGCCCATTTAGAGTTGGGCTTTTGTTTTTAAGTTTAATAAAAAAAAAAAAAAAAAACAAAACCTTGATAAATAGAAAAGGAAGAAGAGTTTTTTAAAACACAGCAGACGAAAATCGTTTTTTGGAAAAAAGCTTTGAACCCTAGCCACCACCTCCAGCCGCCGTTGCTTGCCACCGGCCGCCGTCGCACCGAAACGTTTGGGTCCTCGTTTATCCTTTCGTCGTTTTCAATCCCTCGTCGGATCTAGTGCTCCGTCGTAAGGACGTCAGGACATACGGTGTGTGACACCAATTCGCCGGATCGCCGACGTCACGCCATTGCCGCAGCACAGCCGCCGGATCGCCGACGTCACGCACCGCCCGTCGCTGCCGCTAGCCCCGCGCCGGAGTTCCAGCCGCTCCCGGCAGCGACCTGCTGCATCTCCGCACCGAGGATCACTGCACGCTGCATCTCTGCAGCCGAGGATCGCCGGACGCCGCACATCCGCAGCCAAGGACCTCAAGCGCGCTGCATCTCCGCAGCCGAGGATCGCCGTTTCCTGCTGCTGCCCGTCGCCGGAGCGCCCGCCTTTGCTGCCAGCGTGCCGTCCTTGTCGCCTCCACACGGCTGCTAAGAAGCCGTTTTTGCCGCAGCCGAGAACCCCGCACCACCGCCGTCGTCAATTTGAATTCGATTCAAATTCCTTTTATTTAAAAAATTTTTGTTTTCCGCTGCACAACGGCACCATCAAATCCCAACAGGCACGACACCGATCATTGCACCCATTTGAATGATGAGCTGGAGAGAATGGTGCAAGCTGGGCACCTGAAAGAATATGTGCGAATGCGGAAGGAAGAGCCCAGGTCCGGCTACCGCAACAGCAATCGACCTCAGTCGAGTAAGAATGTGCAGGATAATAGGCAACAGGGGGAGAGAAGGAATGAGCAGAGCCAGGCCATACGAGGTGAGATCCTGATGATCACAGGGGGCGAGTGGGATGAACACTCTAAACGAACTCAGAACAGTTATGTCCATGCAGCGCGAGATTTGGTGAGAAAGGGAAGAGAGGTCGGGCAGATGGCACAGAGCCCAAATGTTTGTTTTGGATCAGAGGATGAGGACGGGATCCTGGCTCCTCACATTGATGCCCTGGTTATTACGGCTACTATAGCCAATTACAACATCCGAAGAATCTTTGTAGACACAGGGAGCTCGGCGGACATTATGTTCTACGATTGTTTTAGAAAGATGAATCTAGATGTAGAACTTGAAGAAGTCACGACCTCATTGGTGGGATTCGCAGGGGGCGCGTTAAAGCCCCTTGGAGCTGTTAACCTCTTGGTTACTTTAGAGGATGAGCCATATCGGCAAACCAAGACAGTTTGGTTCTTGTAGTAGACGCAGCTTCCTCCTATAACTTGATGTTGGGAAGACCTTCCCTGAGCAAATTTCAAGCAGTAGTCTCAATTTATCATATGAAGCTGAAATTCCCTTCTCAGGATGGAGTAGGCGAAGCAAGAGGTGATCAATATGCGTCAAGGCAGACGTATGTGGAGAGCATTAGATGAAGTGAAGAAGAGAGACAAAGTAAGAGATCTCGGGTGGAGCGATCGGTGCCAGACCCGAGCAGGGGAGAGGAAGGACTGATGTTAGTTGAAGTGGTCACAGGGGATGAGAGTTGAGTCCTCTGTTTAGGAACGACTCTAAGTCCTGAAGTTCTGACAGACCTTGTCGAACTACTACGAGAAAGCGCCGATGTGTTTGCCTGGTCTCCCCAACATTTTATGGGGATCGACCCAGAGGTAACAAAGCATCGCCTTAACATCATCCCAGACGTGAAGCCGGTCAAATAGAAGAAACACAATTTTGGGCTAGAAAAGGAGGCTATCATAGAGGCAGAGGTGGATAAGCTCTTGAAGGCTGGGCATATCCAGGAGATACAATTTCCAGAATGGCTTTCCAACACAGTTCTAGTTCCAAAGACAAACGACTGGCGGACGTGTATAGATTTCCGTGATCTCAACCGCGCCTGTCCGAAAGATCACTACCCTTTGCCAAGGATCGACCAGCTCGTCGATTCCACCTCTTGTTGTGAGCTCCTGGGCATGATGGATGCCTCACAAGGGTATCACCAGATCAGGTTGGTAAAAGAGGACTGGAAGCATGTCAGCTTTATCACCCCGAAAGGGACGTATTGCTATGTGGTTATGCCTTTTGGGCTTAAGAACGCAGGTGCCACATACCAGAGATTGGTGGAAAAGATGTTCAAAGACCAACTGGGGAGGAATATGGAGGTCTATGTGGATGATATGTTAGTAAAAAGTGTAAAGGCGAGCTCACATGTGAATGATCTGAGGGAGACCTTCGATACCTTGAGAAAATACAGGATGAAGCTCAACCCCAAGAAGTGCATGTTTGGGGTAAGAGCTAGAAAATTTCTGGGATATATGGTGACAGAGAAGGGTATCGAGGCAAATCCCAAGAAGGTCAGAGCGATTATGGAGATGCAGGCGCCTAGAAATGTGAAAGAAATGCAATGCTTAGCGGGACGGATCAACGCTTTGAGTCGGTTTGTCTTGCGCTCGGCTAAGAAGAGCTTGCCATTTTTTCAGGCCTTGCGCAAGAAAGAAAAATTTCAATGGAGTGATGAGTGTGAGGAAGCGTTTAGATTGTTGAGGAGCACTTGGCCGGCATGACCTTGCTCACGAAACCCATTCAAGGAGAGCCCCTAATCTTGTACTTATCCGTAGGATAGCACGTAGTCAGCTCTGTCTTGATCAGGGAGGAAGGTAAAGTACAGAGACCGGCCTCCTTTTGGAGAAAGATCTTGCATGATGAAGAGATAAGGTATGTAGAGGTAGAGAAGGCGATGCTGGCTCTGATCGGAACTACTCGTAAACTGCGACCATACTTCCTTTCTCACAGTATAATTGTGCGAACCAACCTTCCGCTGAAAGCCATAATGGATAAACCAGAAGCGTCTGGAAGGCTGGTCAAACAGATAATAGAGCTCAGTGAATTCGATGTTGTATTTGAAGCCAGAACAACAATCAAAGCTCAGGCGTTGGCTGACTTTATGCAAGAAATGGCTGGCCCTCCAGACGAGGTGAAGGAATGGACAATCTTCACGGATGGCTCTGTCAGTAACCAAGGTTGTGGGGATGGAATCGTCTTGATAGACCCAGCAGGTGTGTCCACTGAGTTTGCCGTATGTTTGAATTACGCATTTTCCAATAACGCCGCTGAGTATGAGGCCCTTTTAAGAGTGATTCAAATGGCAAAAGACCTGGGCGCAGAGTAGGTGTGTGCTAAGGTGGATTCTCAGCTCGTCTGCAAGCAAATAAGTGGAGAATTTGAGACGAGAGAGGAGAGCATGCATAAATATTTGGCTAAGTTCAGGGAACTCGCCAGAGATATGAAGGGCTTGACGGTCCTTCAGATTCCTAGAGAAGAGAACGGAAGAGCTGATTATTTGGCGAAGATAGCTAGCTCAGCTACAGATTGCCGGGAATGGGTGATTACCCTACTGAAAGAAGACGTGGAGTTTGGGACAGAGCAGGTGTGCTCGGTGATGGAAGAGAGTGACTGTCTCTCTCCCATAAAAGCATATCTAGAGAAAGGAGACCTTCCAAAAGATAAGAAAGAGTTAGTAAAAGTATGAACCAGGGCGGCTAGGTTTTTTTTGGTCAAAGGAGAGCTGTTCCGAAGAGGGTTTGGACAACCTCTCTTTAGATGCTTGAGTCGGGAAGAGGGAGCCCTGGTCCTTAGGGAAATCCATGAAGGATGTTGCAGAAACCACATGGGCGCCAGAGCTTTGTCAAGCAAGATCTTGAGAGCGGGGTACTTCTGGCCACAACTGCGAAAGGAGGCGGAGGATTTCGTACGTACATGCGAGAAATTCCAGAAGAACTCATCGTTGATACACAGGCCCACAGAAGAGCTCATGACGATGAGCTCTCCTTCTCCGTTTTCCAAGTGGGGAATTGATTTAGTTGACCCCTTTCCCATGGCCCCTACCCAAAAGAAGTTTCTAATAGTCGCAATCGACTACTTTAGAAAATAGGTGGAAGCTGAGGCATTGGCAAAAATTACAGAGGACACCATCATGAAGTTCTTGTGGAAAAGTGTCGTGTGTAGATTTGGCGTCCCCAGAATCCTGGTTTCAGATAATGGCACCCAGTTCATGGGTACCAGAATCAGAGCTTGGTGTGCAAAGATGAAAATTGACCAGCACTTCACATCTATCTACCATCCCCAAGCTAATGGTAGGGTAAAGGTCACCAATCGCATATTAGTGCAGGGGATCAGAACGCGTTTGGAAAGAGATGGGGGTAGATGGGTGGATAAGCTGAATTCAAATCTATGGGCGTACAGAACTAATCCCAAGGAAAGCACAAGGGAGACGCCTTTTAGCCTAGTCTATGGTATGGATGTTGTGATGCCTGCTGAGATCAGCATAGAAACTCATCGAGTTCAGAACTTTGTTGAAGAGCAGAACGAGTTGTTGATTCAAGATGCTCTGGACTTGGTTGAGGAGAAAAGAGACAGAGCTTCCGTTAGACTGGCACACATTAAAGGACGAATAAAGGCGGCATACGACAAGTCTTTACTCAAAAGGCGATTTCAGGTGGGAGATCTGGTCCTGAGGAGATCTGATTTAGGGAAGGCAAAGGGAAAGCTGGATGCCGCGTGGCAAGGACCGCTCCGAGTCATCCAAGTTTTAGCGGGAGGAGCCTATAAACTGGAAGAACTAGATGGGACCGAGATCCCTCGTGCTTGGAATATTGCTAATTTACGAAAATTTTATACATAGTTGTAACCTTTTGATGTTTATTTGTCTTGTTGAATAAAAATTGTAGGTTTATCCTCGTTCGCCAGATTATTTACGTGTCCATAATCAAGCCAGGATTGGCTAAGGCCGGATGCCCTCAACTTTGCTTGACCTGATTATCAGTTTAAGCCAATATTGGCTAAGGGCGGATGCCCTCGATTTTTCCTAACCTGATTGTCAGTTTAAGCCAGGACTGGCTAATGGAGGATGCTCTCAACTTTGCTTGACCTGGTTGTCAGTTTAAGCTAGGATTGGCTAAGGGTGGTTGCCCTCAACTTTGCTTTACCTGATTGTCAGGATAAGCCAGGATTGGCTAAGGGCGGATGCCCTCAACTTTGCCTGACCTGATTGTCAGTTTAAGATAGGATTGGCTATGGGCGGATGCCCTCGATTTTGCCTGACCTGATTATCAGTTTAAGCCAGGATTGGCTAAGGGCGGATGCCCTCGATTTTTCCTGACCTGATTTTCATTTTAAGCCAGGGTTGGCTAAGGGCGGATGCCCTCGATTTTTCCTCACCTGATTGTCAGTTTAAGCCAGGATTCGCTATGAGCGGATGCCCTGGATTTCCTGACCTGATTTTGAATCTAACGCCAGGATTGGCTAATAGAAAATGTCGGGATGGACTTAGAAAGTTTGTCTATTGCATATTCTAACTTGTTTAAACAGGTTCGCCAAGACAGCCTGCATTAGTGCCTGACCTGATCGTCAGTTCAAAGCTTGTGAAAGGCCTGCCTTGGTTGATCGAATCCTGAGCTAGTCCCAGCTAATATCAAGGACCTTAGAAGGTAAGCCCAAAAACACAATTCGCATATTCCGAACAGAAAAAAATCAATTAAGAGGACGATTTTTCAAATGAACCCTTCGAGTCACCATGATATTCTGATGAAAAGAGAAGATCGCGTATGATAGACAAGAGGCCAAGATTGGTTGCTTGAAAGCTTTACTTTTCATGGTTACATGAGCAGATATTTGGACAAAAATCATTTTCATTCATCAAAATCTGAAAAAATACATAAGCAGATTGCACACACCTTCCAGGAAGGTTGGCAATTTCGATTACAAAAATGCAAGAAACAGAAAAGGAAGATAAATAAAAGTTTTCATCTGAGAGGAGACCTCCGGTCCTAGGCCAGAACCCGACGTGCGCGCCAGAGCTCGCGCTCAGTCTCATGCATGTGACGGCGGTACTTCTCAGATCGCTAAGCCAAGGCGTGAGCTTCGCCGGCGGCGATAGTTAGACGGTTCACGGACTCGGTCAAGTCAACCCTCTCCTCTTGCAGTTGATGGTTTAACTGGCTGAGATCTGCCCATTCCTTCTTGTAGTAATGTTTGTTCTGCCTCTTTCTTTCCAGAAGACGGTAGAGATAGCCTATTTTTTCCTCGAGTGAGGTCAGCTGATCGGAAAGTTTAAACTTCTCGACGACTAAGGAAATGTTCTTCCGCTTCACTATGTCTAGTTCTTCAAAAAGAGGAGAAGAAGCCATTACGGAAATTGATGAGAGAATGATAAAAATAGACATCTATTTAAAGGAATGAAAGCGGGGGCAAAAGGAATCAAAAATACTAGGGTTTCCGGAAAACCAGGAAACCCTAGAAGTCCAAGCATCGTAACAAGACAAAAACATTTATTATTGATTAAGATATTCAATACAAGAGTTTGGATAAGACAAACAGAACAGACCGGCCACACAGGCCAAAACTACAGATCTGTAAATGGCAAAATCATGAAAAAGCAGACAAGGCCATCTAGGCATCCTGAGCTACACCTCGGGTCAGCTGATCCCAGCTCTTCCTCATGCCTGATCCTCGGCCTCAGACACCCCAGCAAAATCCTTCGCAAAATGCGTGGACTCTTGCTAATCACCCAAGTTGGCAAAAGTTGGAGAGCTAGCCACCACCATTGCCAACGATTGTGAAGGGGGGGGGGGGAGAAGAAGCTGAAGTGAAAGAACAGAAGGTCTGGCGGATGTGATCAGCGAAGGCGTCAGAGTCCAGCAAATGCAGACAATCATCCTCAGCAATGTAAGTGAATGAGGTGGGCTCAGGAATGCCGGTAATGGGAGCAGAACGGTCAAAGGGCAGAGTGGGGTTCTCAATTACCCACTTGGCATGAGCGTCCACTCCTAGGCCAAAGAAGACCTCGGCCTCAGGGACTATGAGATCGTATAGCTCCATCGACCCTAGAAAGGCTCAACGTGTGGTTTCCCGGGCTAGCTCGATCAGGCGCAACCCTTCCTCGGAGTTAGGAAACTCCAGACTCCCCTGTGACCGTCCCACCGTACAGCCCCAGACCTCTCCATCAGCCTCGCCTTCAGTCCTGGATCTTTTGACTTTGTCCTTGAGCTCTTTCTCTTGGAGGATGGCCTAAGCTTTTCGCCTACCCTCAGACTCCTGCGACTCTCGTAGCGCAGACTCAGCCTCTCCCAATGCAGATTTGGCCCCTGCCAGCTCTACCTTGAGAAGCTCTATCTCCCCATGCATCTTATCTCGTAAGTCTTACTTCTGTTTCTTCAGGACTTCGATCTCCTTTTTTAGGTCTGCCTGTAGCACGGAACCACGGGCTCGAGCTAACAGGGATGCCCTCAACACCACCGCCTGAGAAGGAAAGAGAAAAGTGAGCGTAAAATAGAACAAAATAAAGGATACGATAAGTGATAGATGCCTCACCTGTGCCTCTGCTTGGCAGTAAGTCTCCACTAACTCCGGGTCGGACATTTTTTCCACGATGCGGCGGTCAGCCGCGGGAGCTAGCCCCATCATGTATTGCTTGGACACCTCCCCAGAACATTTCATGATAGATCTATTGAAAAGAGCCTTGTTAGGGTAGGGAGGCACTTGCGGAACTCCCTCAGGAAGAACTGGAGAAGGGGTTGGAGGATCAGCTCGCCTCCGTTTCCTCTTACTGAGTTTCTCCTCTTCCTCGGGACTTCTCGAGGATAGGACTATCGGGGTGAGGGCTGCTGGCTCAGGCATGGTCTCCTCGCGAGCTCGGGATTCCTCCTCACTGTCCCAGGAGGGATGACGTTGGACGGAGCTACTTGAGCTGGTTCTCGAGCTTGGTTTTGAGGAGGAGCGGCTAAGGTAACCTCGTTGGAGGTGGGGGAAGCTCTGGAAGATTCAACCAGAGGGATTTTCTGGCCCCCTCCCGCTGCTTTCTTCGCCTTGGCAGCGAGACGCGCTTGAAACATATTCGCTGAAATAAGAAAAAATACATGGAGTTATAAACAATAAATATCGACAACTGACAAAAAGAGGTGAACTAACAGTGTTGGAGTATACCAATGTGAGGAGGCAGAGGTCCGCTCTGTTTTTGAGAAATAAAAAATGAAATGAGGTCGGGTTTAAGGACCGTGGATATATTCAGAGGTGTGGAGTTAAGGGTAGCAATTTTCTTGGCTATATGAGGTGGTCTCTCACACCGGGATAGTGGCGCCATTGCAGGTAAAATGCTTATGGGGGCAGTAGAGAAGCCCCAATCCCCAGAACACTGGATGTAAAAGAACTTCTTTCTCCAGGCCTTGTGAGAAGTAGGCAGGCCTGTCAGGAAGTGGACGTCTGGTCTGGCGGAAAGATAGAAAAAGCCAGAAGTGCTTTTAGCTAGGAATAGAGAGTAGAAAGTTGGGCTGTGGGAGTTATCCCGAAAAATTGCGTTGCTAGGTGGAAGACCGCCATAACCCGGAAGGCGTTAGGCAGGAACTAGTATACCAGAATCTGGTACATCTGGGAGACGGCTAAAATGAAGAGGTGAACGGGTAAACTCAGGCCAGCGTGGAATTGGTCCACGTAGAAAGTTAGATGGCGGGGGGGAGGCGATGAAGCCCTCTCGTCTGATGCCGGACTGGTAAAAGTGAATGCATCGAAAATATCGCAGGAAGTGCGTATCTCCTTAAGAGTTTGGTTACTCAATATTTAAGAGACATTGTCACCGGGAAGGTAAGGGAGAGCCGGCGGAACCTCTGCTGGAGTAGCCGACGGGGGTGACTCAGACAAAGATAAATCTATGGAGGAAGTGAAATTCGCCGGATGCTCCGACGAGGTCCCCACGTCCGAGTTAAAAGATGAAGAAGTCGACATAATTAAAGGATGTGAGAAGAAATAAGGAAGTACCTGGTTATGGGACAAATCGAAGCTGGACGAAGAAAATTTGAAATGGAGAAACTCGTCGGAGTGCTAGAGAGGAAAAAGGGAGAATTTGAGAAGTTGTGAAAATAGAATTTGAAAAGTGAAAGGAAAAAGAGATGTGGAGGGACAAAAATGAAAGTGTATAAATTTGAAAAACGAGAATCAAGAAAGGCGGGATTTGATGGGATCCCCGTATTTAATGAGGACAGTACCCTAGGTAATGAGCTGGAAAGCCAATCGTCCTAGAGAAGGACATGTGCCACCAACTTGTCAGTATTTGAGAAGACGTGTGGGAATATAGACCGTTTGGGGATGTGAACCGACACTACTAATGCCAATAATTAGGTCTGGTTGTCAGGCGGATTTCTCGGGATTTACGTTAGTACGAGAAGCACTAAAGGAAGTAGGACCTTCCCGTACTGAGAGAGTCATAAATTTTTTACAGCTCTACCCTCACTAATTTGGGGGGAGGAGTTGATGGGCCAGGAGTATGTCAGACTTGGTGTTGGTAGACCTGATTTGACTAAATTGCCAGATAAGCGCGGTTAGACCTGCGAGACTAATGATCCCGGTCAAGACTTTCCCCTTTGGACAAGATCTGACCTCTTCCCTGAGGAAAATTACCTTGAACATGTTTTTAAGGGTCAGGACTATAAATTTGGCCTGGCATAATCAATAGGAGACAAGGTCAGGTCGGTCATATAGAAGACTGGTCGGGCTCTCTTAGAGACAGAGCTGGCAAAGATAGCCACGATTGAGGGAATTTTCCTGACCTGATGGAAATATCTCGGAAGATAACCTCTGGAAAGTGTCTATGTGAGATGGACATTAGAGTTGCCGATAGGAAAGAGAACAAGATCAGTACAGATCTGGTTCTCTGATATCCGCCAAGGGAACAAGTGGGACCACTTGTCAGTAGCTGTTGCTTAACGGCCCATGATGCGCGGCCTTTGTTTCCGAGATCCCAGAAGGGGTCCCCCACCAAGGAAAGCTATAAATATCTCAGCCCCAAGGCTGAGAGAGGTATGTCATTCTTTGTGCATTCCTTCTTTGCTTGCTAAGAGAAACCTCATACACTTTACTGACTTAAGCATCGGAGAGGTTTCCACCGGAAAACCACCGGTGGTCCTTTCTAACGTGTTTTTGTGTGCAGATCAAAAAGGGTGTTCAAGGTTCCAGGCGTTGTTCTTGACGTCGGTCATATTTTTGGTCAAAACACCAAGGATACATCCAATCGGAGCAAGCAAAACACCGATCGGACTAGAGAACAAGAGACTTCATCCGATCAGAATAACCCAAAATCCGATTGGAGTGGAGGACAGGGAGTTACTTCTGATCGGATGAAGTTTCCTATTCTCTAGTCCAATAGGTGTTTTGCTTGCTCCGATTGGGTGGACCCTTTGTGTTCCTTTCAAAATTAAAATCTAGTTAAACAATACGCGTCTACGTTTGAAAGGGTTTAGTTCACCCGCAAGAGAACGGGGTCACCGTAGACTGGCAAGTTAACTCGAGTCGATCTCTCGAGGAATGGAAATCGGAATCAATGAAGTTTATTATAATAAAAACACAATTTCTAATCTAAAACACAGGATCAGGGGTGCTTTCGGAAATGTGAATACGAAGTAACTTGAATAAACTCAAACTCTTCTTGCCTCTAGGGTGTCAACCTCTCGACAAGTAGTAAGAAGACTAATTTGACGAAATCGATTAAGAACTATCTAGAATCAAATGGAATATTATGAAACACGCTCAACTCTTATCATGCATACCCAATAACTAGTTAACATTAAATCACCTTAATAACCATAGGACACTAAACGATTCATTCACTGTACTACTACAAGATCATTAATCAATACTAATCTTGCTCAACTTTCAAGATTCAATTAAGATTCAAAACAATTGGAATAACTAAACGCGGCAACTTATGCGACTAAATTGATCATAACTTCATCAATAATTAAGTAATAATTCCTTGTCCAAACATCAACAACTAAAATACGAGCATAATAAATTCGATTAATTAACAATCCAACGAGTCATTAAAATAATTTCACCAAAATCAAACCAAACAATTCAAAACAATTATCCAATCACTAAATAGGATCAATACGAGAAAAGGAGTTTAAATGTTACTAATCGTCGAGACTACTTTCAACGAATGTAGATGGTGAACTTGCCCACTCCAAATATTGTGTCGGAAACTCAAAGCTTGTCACGACCCTTGGATCCAGCAATGAACGATGGCTGAGAAATAGTCGAACTGTACCATGATTGTCGTAAGGGCTTTATGCTAGAGGTACAAGAGATGGGCGGAACTGAGGTCAAAGGAATAGGAGGAAGACAATGGAGTAGACATAATTTGAAGAAGGATAGAGATCGGAGAAGTACCTGGATTTTTTCGAAGATGATCGGAAACCACTTAAGGAGGGAAAAGCTGCAAGAGAGAATGAGCGTTTGCTGAAGAATAGCAAAAGTGAAAAGTGAACCGGGAAAGTAGAATAAAAAGGTTGAATTTTTGAAATAATAATTAAAAAAATATTTGATGGGACACACGCATTTAATGCGTGTCAGCTGGTGCAGTACTCGAAAAGGCAGGTTGGGATTCTCGATCGTCAAAAGATAAGGAAAGGATGTTACAGATCATCCTTAAAATATATGACCTGATTCGAAAAAGAGAATTTAGCAGGATCTGTGCACAGCAGTCCAGAACTTGGAAAGACGTGTGGGGAATTTCAACCGCCTAAAGCGGAACCCTAGGCACTCTGGTTCATCCCAACAACTTGGGGGGGGGACTGGTTGGTCCGACTTGAATATGCCTGACCTGGAGCAAGCCCTGGTTGGGATGACCCGAGCTATGGCTCTACGCCTAAGAGGGAGTAAAATGACCTAGACCTGGTAGGATCTTTCATGACCTTGATTTTGATAACTCAGGAGAGATCCACTTGGCGCAGCTCAGGAAAGAAAAGGGGACTGAGGCGGTGAGTAATCCCGTCCCTAAAGGATGTTACCCGAACCTGATCTAATGACCTTGGCCTTGTATAATGTTCCTGGAAGAACATGTCTGGATTTTAGCACAAAACCAGAGTTGTCCTGTTCCTGGCAAAAACATCCTGACCAGAGTAGTCTTGAATAATGGCCCGAGATTCGCGGATTCCATTTCTGGAATCTCGGAATGACCCCACGTGATAGATAACTATATATACCCCAGCTTGAAAATGAAGGAGGTATGATTTTTTCATCACACTTCTCTTGATTTAGATTATTCCGATCAAAACACTTACTGACTTAAGCATTGGAGAGGTTTCCACCAGAAAACACCCGGTGGTCCTTTCTAACTTTTTTTTATGCATGGCAGGTCGGGAAATTCTCAGGTGGAGGTGCAGTTTCTTTTGTGCAAGTCTTTTTGGGTGAAACAGTAAGTTTGGTCGTCGGTGATGCTGTCAGTAAGACTGGCAGTTGCCGACGAGTTACTTTTCGTCGGTAATCTGCGTTGACAATTCTGTGTTTTTTTTTGCAGTGTGAGAACCCCACCTTATATGTGAAGTAGTGCATTTCTTATATATCAACAATTCTTTTTTTATATGCCAACATAAAATTTTTTATATACCAACCACTTTTTTATTATATAATTCTCGTGTTTTAAATTAAATAAGGAAAAACGCAAAAAATTCGATCCATCAATTCAATTAGATCCAAGGCTCGCAATTGCACTTAGGTTCTCACATAAGAACACTATATTATATGAGAACCTAAGTCCAATTGTGGGTCTTTGATCAATAAAATGATTGGAAGAGATTTTTTGTACTTTTCTTTAACAAATGCATTTTAGGGTATATAATAAATATTGTGTCGTTATATTAAAAGATTACTAATTATATATAGTAATAACACGAGTTCGCGTATAGAGTTGAGTTCTCTTTAGAACATAACCCTATATGTGTGTCTGTGTGTGTGTATATATATAGAGAGAGAGAGAGAGTTGGGTGGTATTGGTAACTATTATGTTTGTCTTTGTTTTAGTATATGAATGAATATAAAAAAATTCCCAAAATTTTCCAAATGGCCCACTTCATATTATAATAAGATTAATAACTCAATCGACCAGGTCCACCAAGCATTAAACAGAAAATATGAAATGGTCGATGCATTCTTCTTTCTGGCTCTCGATCAGGGGCAGAAACAATGAATATTTCATGAGCCCATTATATGACCCATGAAATCGTGATATAATTAATTTCTAAGATGTTTTATCCTTTCGTATAAATATTAATTAACAAAATTTGTAGTTCATATAAAAAAACTTTACCATCTATTGGAGAATCAAATTTCGTGTCAACTTGAACAAATCTGATTTTCACAAGGACCACATAAATACCAAAAAAATTGGCCAAAACTCAAAAATAAAAACAAAAATCAATTAATTCAAAAAAAGTCAAGAAAATCAAATTAATTGGGAATAAGGAACATGTATATTTCATTATTTTAAATATACACGTACAATCCATATTTTTTTAAATATAATTGGAGATTGGAAAAATGATTTTATTCATCTTATAGAAAATGGTACGGGCATCTTATTTGGTTTTATGCAAAAATGCAGCTCAGCAATTTAGCTTAAGAATTAAGCCAGCTAACCACTTACTTAACAACCTCTAACAAACTTTGACTAACTTTGACTCATTAGAATAGAATTACAATTTGACCCTTGCACTTTCTATATACTTCAATATTCCCCCTTCAATCTGGACTTTTCTTGAACAACCTATTTCGAAGTGACAGTTTACCACAAAGGCTGTGAAACCGTGGTGCTGAGAATGGCTTGGTGATTAAGTCTGTAGGTTGATCCTCAGATGGAATAAACCTAATTTCTAGTTGATTTGCAAGCACCTTTTCTCTAACAAAATGAACATCTATGTCTATGTGCTTTGTTCCTGCATTAAACACGTGATTTAAGGCCAAGGCTGCAGCCCTAATGTTGTCATACCAAATGATATTAGTTGAAGAGATTGGAACCACTAATTCCTGATGTAAGGATTTGAGCCACATTATATCTGAAGTAGTGTCAGCTAATAATATGTATTCAGACTCAGCACTGCTTCTTGAAACTACACATTGCTTTTCGGAGCTCCATGTTATCAAGTTCTTTCCAAGAAACAAACAATGACCCCCTGTAGACCTTCTATCATCAATGCAGCTAGCCCAATCAGCATCTGAATAAGCTTCAATATTTAACCTAGAAGCATGATGAAAGGAAATTCCAAGAGAAATGTTGCCCTTAATATATCTGAGTAAATGTTTACATGCCATCCAATGCTGCACAGTTGGCACTACTGCAGAATAGTGAATTAACGGCGGTTATTTTCACTTTTAACGGCAGTTTTTGAACCGCCGTTATATCGACCACCATTAATTTTTACGGCGGTTTTTAAAAACCGCCATAAAAAACCATGAATTAACGGCGTTTTTGTGGATATTTGACGGCGGTTTTACAACTGCCGTCGTTTATACACTTTCAACGGCGGTTTTTAAAAAATACCTTCTAGAAAGTCTGTTTTCCAGAACTGACATTTTACGGCGGTTCTTGAAAATACCTTCTAGAAAGTAGTATGAAAATTAAAAAAAATGAGAGCAGGTGCACCAATTTTTAGATACTCATTATTTTTATATCACTTTTCTAAATGTTCATCACTCTACAATTAAGTAATTCAAATTACAACCAACGCAAAAAGTTATCACTTAAAAACTATCTATTGATGATATTTTAGTACTTAATAGGAGCGATAATATCAAGCTGGGCGCCAAGCTTCTCCTCTGCAACCTTCTCAGCTTTAACTCTCTGTCTCGTCAACCTCCTCGTGGGCCCGACGACCGAGAGGCAGCCTGCAAATACCATAATTCATACTCAGTTCTATTAACAGAAAATAAACCATGTAAAACAAAAGAACTATGAAATACACAAGAATCGGTTCAAATATTCTAAAATGTTGAAAGAAAAGAAAAAAAAAGTAACATATCATAATGTCTAACACAAATGAACTTTCTTTCGAGTAGATTAAATATTCCTACAAATTTCTAATTAAAACTCTATTTATTAATTTGTACCTTAGGATTTACACAGCAATTATTGCAAGTACCCAAAATGAACAAATTGTTCAAAAACAACCTATATGAAATTACTTCATTTCCAAGTGTGTACCAACTCAGCATATGGATTCCGCCTTTTTTTTTCTTGTTTGTTTTCGAGTTCCAATTTAGAATGTTTAGTTTTAAGAATAGAACTTTTGCTTGCGCTCATTATTTTAGCTGTACTTCAAAAACCTTTGGTAAGGGCAAACACTCTTCTCGCAAAAGGAGGCGGCAATGCAGAAATGGCATTTTCAATGACCCGATAAAATTCCACACCAAGTTAGTTAGCAGACCAGTGTGTGTGTTAGCCATGTAAAATAGTTTTGTTATCAAGATAACAAACATATGCAACTCATTGACTAAATGATAATATGGAAAATAAAGCCACTTATGTCTGATTGATAGTAAGCTGAAAAGTGAATTAGAAGAATCTCATTGTTCTAAAACCTATCTGTATATCCCACAATCTGGTGGTCCAATAATAAATCACACAGAATTGAAGCCACAGTCAGTACATTAAAAAAGTAGCAGCGCAAAACTTGGACCAGGAATGAATGTGCACTTCATGTTTTATAATGCATATTCTCCAGTGCATAGTTACAACCAATTTGATCATTTCCACTGGAAATCCTCAATTCAAACTCTTAAAATGCTAAAGTCTTAATTTTTGTAGTAATCCTGTGAAAGCTTTGATGCTTCCTCAAAAAGACACGCTAATTTAGAAAATCCAAAACAACTAAAACCCTTCACATCAATAATGGGCAAGTAAAACTAATCATTTGAATCCTCATAAACCAAACAACAAAGGTAAACACACACTATACACAGAACCCAATTTAAATTACCTTTTCATAGCCATCGTCCAGAATCTTTGAAAGACCTATTTTGGCAAAACCCAAACCATATCCTATTCGTAGCCATCGCGAGTCAATCAGGACAAACTCGGAGAACGACCAATCAAAATCGAAAGCAAGAGACTGACTCCGATCCGCTGCTAGTCCGAAGTCGTGCCCAGGAACCAACGCCATCAACATCGGTGAACCTACCGCCGCACCATCATTTCTCCGTCACTCATATCTAAACCTTCAGCCCATTTTAGGGCCCGCGAACTGAAACAAGACCCAGAACCACCGTGACCCAGTCCCCAGCCGTCGCCTTCGATGCGTTGCCCACAATCGCCAGAAGAGCCGCCAAATCCAAGAGTGTCGAACGCCGTCACCACTGGAGTATTCGCCAATGCCAGCCGTCGATTCCAGTCGGCCTGAAGCCATCGTTCGGAGAAGTTGGAGAGGTCGTCTGCCGATTTAAGCTGGAACCACCCCCATCGCTGTAGGCCACCCTAATTGTCGTCGTCATCGCCGCCTACTGAATCTTCCCAATCCAAATCACCACCACCTAGAGACCCCACGCAGTCGAGTTGCCATCGTGGGGAGACGTTTGCCGAACCACCACCGTGGTAGAACTGAAGAGAAGGGTGCAGCCGGCGCCAATTTCAGAAATTGGAGAAGAAGATCACCCAGGCCCGGAGAGAGAGAAAGCGACGCCTGAACGCCGCCGCTCAATGGTCTCAGCCCTCGCCGTTTGCTGCCGTCTCCTTGTTGTGGAGTTGTGTGGGAGCGACGGGAAGAGAGAGAAAATGAGAGGAAGAGAAGGAGGGTTTTGATTTGGGGCTTTTTGCTTTCAATTTAATTGAATTTGGGAATTTGTGAGATATTGATTATGTTGGTTAATTTAGACTCAAAGCTTGCTTTGTATCTGGTTGAGCCAAAGAGGGTGAACGCGTGAGATGAATTTTGAAAGCCAAGCAAGGAAGGAAATGGATGATTATTCTCTCCTTTGCTCAGGTGAGTTTAAAGCAAATAGGACGATCCTAAAATTAGGGAAGAAAATGGAAATTGATGTGGGTTAGGGTTTTTTGGTATAAATATTTGTTGTTATGTTGTTTTAATTTTTTTTTTAATTGTTTTTTTGGTTTAATATTTAACACAAATCGTTGGATGAAACACGGATCAACGGTTGAAGCAACTTGCTTGAGTAAGACGAGGATCAGTGACATGGCATATTACTTTTTACAGCGATTCTAATGAAACCGCCGTCAAATATCATCACATTCACGGCGGTTTTAATGGAACCGACGTTAACTCCAGCGAACTAATTTAAGACATGAACTAATTAACGGCGTTTTTTACGGAACAGCCTTGAATACCTGATAATTTACGGCGGTTTTCTGACAACCACCGTAGAATGTAAGGTTCTATGGCAGTTTGAACAAAACCGCCGTTAAATTCTGGATTTAACAACGGTTTTTTGGAAAACCGCCGTTAAAACATATTTAACGGCGGTTTTTCCAGATACGCTGTGGATCAACCGCCCTGGTAGCCCTGTTCTGCAGTAGTGTGGTGCCTGTAGAAACTGAGACAGCTTGTTCACAGCAAAAGAAATGTCTGGCCTTGTCATAGTCAGATATTGAAGAGCTCCAATAGTGCTTGATCAAACAGCTGACTATCCTTGAGATGTAGTTTTTCGCTTGGAACCAGTGGAGTGAATTTTGGTTTGCAGTTTTCTAAACCTGTTTTGCAAAGTAATTCATGGGCATATTTTGTTTGATGAAGTAGTAAACCAGCTTCTGTTCTTAGAACTTCTAAACCTAAAAAGTAGTTTACTTCACCTAGGGTTTTGAGAGCAAAACATTGACCTAGAAGGTGAATTATGTGATTTACTGCACATGGATCAGTACCTGTGACAAGAATGTCATCAACATAAACCAAGACCACCAAAAGTGTATTGTTTGTTTTCTTGTAAAACAAAGATGTGTCAGACACTGAAAAAGACATCCCTATGGACATGAGAAAAAATCTCAGCTTATTGAACCAAGCTCTGGAGCCTGCCTGAGACCATAGAGAGCCTTAGTTAATCTGCAGACAGCATTGGGATTTTTTAAGTCTACAAAGCCTTCTGGTTTGAGTCATGTATACTTCTTCATTCAAGTCACCATGTAAGAAGGCATTATTTATATCAATTTGATGTGATAGCTGGAGTTAGAATCAACCTAACTATGATAGCCTTAACAATAGGACTAAAAGTGTCCAAGAGATCTATTTCTAGCAACCAGCCTTGCCTTGAGCCTATCTATGATACCATCAGGTTTGTACTTAGTCCTAAAAACCCACTTGTTTGATATGACATGCATAAAAGGTTTGTAGTCAACCAGTTTCCAGGTCTTATTTGCTGTCAGAGCAATATATTCCAACTCCATTGCAGCTTTCCAACCAGGATCAAGAAGTGCTTGTGAAGCAGATAGTGGTTCAAGGTGAGGGATTGAAGAAGTGATTGCATATAAGACTTTTGGTTTGTAAATGCCATTTTTAGACCTAGTTACCATTGAATGAGATGGAGGTGGAGGTGGATTTGAGGATGGATCAGAGGATATTGTGGTGTCGAAAGTGTGAGTGGGCTGTAAAGGTTAAATAGGAAGATGAAGTGTGAGGTTAATGCCTTCTCGACTGGAATTTGTAGTGTTGTGTTGATGAGTAAAGGTTTCTGCAAAGACTGTGTTTTGAGTATTTGTTGAGACATGAAGAACAGGGAGAGGCATAGGAATAGTGTGAGTAAAATGTGAAGGAATAGAAGGCTGTGGTTTGGGTTGAAACATTTCCTTGTAGGGAAATTCAGATTCATTGAACTCAATTGTGGCTGCTATATATAATGTTCCTGTGATGCTTAGACACTTTTAGCCTTTATGATGAGCACTGTGCCCTAGAAAAAGACATTTTGAAGATCTAAACATGAATTTGTGGGCATTGTAAGGTCTGAGATTGGGGTAGCAAGCACAACCAAAAACTTTTAGAAATGAGTAGTCTGGAGAATGATGAAATAAAGCCTGATGAGGAGAGATATATTTTAGGGTGGGTGTTGGTAAAAGATTTATTATTTATGTGGCTAGGTAAAAAGCATCCCACAAAAATTTGAAAGGAAGAGAGGCCTGTGCTAATAAGGATAAACCTACTTCAACAATGTGTAGGTGTTTCCTCTCAGCTCTGCCATTTTGTTGGTGTGTGTGAGGACATGGATGTCTGAAATGAATTCCTAATTTTGATAAAAGAGGAGCAAAAGATCTGTACTTTCCTCCCCATTCAGTTTGCAGACACTGGATTTTTGTTTAGAACTGCCTCTCAACAAGAGTTATGAAATTTTGAAAAATTTGATAAGCTTGAGATTTTGTTTTTAAAAGATAAATCCATGTGTATCTTGTATAATCATCAATGAAATATATGTAATATCTATAACCATCACAAGATAACACATGAGAAGGGCCCCAAATATCTGAATGTATTAATTGAAATGGAGCAGATGTTTTGGTTGGCTGAGATACAAAGTTTTGCTGATGCATTTTTCCAAGTTTACAAGCATGACGGAAATCGACATCACTCAAACAAAAAGGAATTTGCATTTTATTCATCACGGTAGCTAGAACAGATTTAGAAAGATGACCTAGTTTTTGATGCCATGTATTGACATCTTTTGAAATAGACAGAACAACAGGTTCTTTATTACATATATCAACAGTGGAGAAATTTGAACTAGGATGAGATTGAGTACTTGAGGAGAATGATGAAGATTTTGGCTTGTGAAGACCATAGAGATCAAGCTGGTACAGTCCATGTTTAAGCTTGCCCTCCAGCAGGATTTAGTGTGTAGTTTTGTCCTTAACAAGACAACAATCATGATAAAACTCAATAAGAACATTATTGTCTTTTGTGACTTGAGAAATGCTAAACAGGATTTTGGTTATATTTGGCACAAATAGGGTGTTTTTGAGGGATAAGTAGTTTGAATGTGTGGATGTAGGAATTTTTCTTGAACCTATTTTAACTATAGGAAGAGATGAACCATTACCTACTACAAGCCTTTCTTGTCCTTGATAGTCAGCTGATTGTAGAGTAAGATTCTCCATCTGTAGAGTTGACCCCTGCACTTGATCCTACACTTAAATGAGATTGAGGGTTTGCCACAGAGAAGCTTGAGCTGTTAGCATCAGTAGTAGGGCCTAAAAAATTCACATCAAATCTCTTGAAACATATTAAAGTCATATGACCAGTTTTTCCACAAAGTTGACATGATGGTTTTCCATTTGTGTTCTTATAGTATCTACCACCTCTGCCACGGCCACGAAGGTTTCTACCTACTCCTCGTGCACCATTGTGTTGATAGCAACGAAAACCAACATTTCCACTATATGCAACATTTGCAGCAGGGTTAAAACTAGTGTTCGAACTAATTCATTCCATATATCATATGCAGTGACACAGCAAGTGAGATGCCCTAACATTGATTCAGTGATTGAGGCCAACATCCAGCTGAATAGAAATTGGTCTTTTTGCATCCAAGCCAGATAATCAGGATTTAGGTTTGACGACATACTAATTGGGAGAAATTTGGCTGGAGCCGGTTCCGGGCCAAGAAGAATGCCTTCAAAGCCATAAGCTCGGACTATTGAAAGCACCTGGATTTTCCAATAGTTGTAATTTCATCGATCAAGCCGGAGATTGAGCGGTGCAATGTGAGTAATTGAGCTGGGAAAGATTGAGCTGGCCTCCGTCTGCAAAGAAAATGACGAGGTTGACGCCGCCATTGTTGAGCTAGCGGCCGCCGGAGTAAGTAACCAGAAAATAAAATTTATCCCTCTTTGGCTCTGGATACCATGTTGAAATATAAACTAGATATTGGAAAAATGATTTATTCATCTTATTGAAAATGGTACAGGCATCTCATTTTCTTTTATAAAAAAATGCAGCTCAGCTGTTTAGCTTAAGCATTAAGCTAGCTAACCACTTACTTAACAACCTCTAACAAACTTTGACTCATTAGAATAGAATTATAATTTGACACCTGCACATTCTATATACTTCAATAATATTCTTTCACTATTCACCAATCAATCCCCAATAAATAAAAGAACATCAACAACAAAAGTCCCAAGGAATGAACAAGGAAGAATAGTCTCGAAATAGTGAATCGCATTAAGCTCCGACGATCTCCTTGCTTCTTATCTGGCTGCGAAGTGGACGAACTTACATCTTTGGTCACTGGAACTTGCTTAATAATATCATTAAAAGGTGTCTGCCCCTTAAATTGACTGAATTTTTGAAAAATGACTTGCTGCAAAGTGCATCAAAAGAGCTAGAAATTTATAATGACATAATTATTGAATTTCAAGATTTAGGTTTACTCTTCAATTGAGATTTTACAGAGAGAAAGAGGAGGGAAAAGTTGAGGAGCTTTTCAGTTGATTTTCTTATGTTGTGCTAATAGAACTTGAAAAAACTTGTGGGAAAAGCATTGAATAGAGACCGGTATTTATATTCTTTTAAGTGATGTTTGTATTTGGAAAGTCTATAAGTTTGTGTGAGTCACTCTAGTCGCTGGAATTAATTGCAATTGTATGTTGATGATGTTCTAGGGTTTCTGAGACAAAATGTTGCATATGTGTTGTTGATGGGAGATTGATGGAGTTGTTAGGAAAATTTCGAAAGAGGTGAGAGAAATAACAATTTCAGCTAGGTTCGTGAGAAGTGATTAATTAAATTTAGAAAGAAAGACAAGAAATAGGTAAGAGGAATTAAAAAATAATTCAGAATTTAATGAGGTTGAGGAAATTATTTGGTGAAATTTTTAAGGCATTCTAATATGTTCACCCTTTTGGTCTTTTTTTTTTCTATCAAAGGAAATGAAAAAC
The DNA here is from genome assembly GCA_014905375.1 of Phtheirospermum japonicum. Lineage (NCBI taxonomy): Eukaryota > Viridiplantae > Streptophyta > Magnoliopsida > Lamiales > Orobanchaceae > Phtheirospermum > Phtheirospermum japonicum. Next base: position 1,089,623 of record BMAC01000060.1, on the reverse strand, counting down.
TTTTTCGATGGTATCTAATCACACCCGTAGCAGTTTTAATATACATATACATAAAAATGAATTTGGGGCCTTCTGCCGGACCATCTTATGAATGACTTTGCAAACAATGCCATAAATAGGGATCGAATATGAGACTAAATTGAACTTTTTGCACTTACTTTTTTCAAAAGAAAAATTCTTCCACAAGAGAATGAAGCAATTGTAATTAGTAAGCCTGACTAGAGTCGAATCTCTCAAGGAATGGCAATCGGAATTCAAATGCTTGTTTAACACAATTGTACTAAACACGGGATCAATGAGTGTTGGTTTTATTTTTAATAAGAGAAAAATAACTAAAATGACTTTAATTTTAACGTAATAATCTATCGAGACATCAACATGAATCATGATAAATCTACAAGCGCAAAGATTTAACATCATAAAGAAAAAGAATAAAACATGTAGAAAACTGAAGGTATTCGATAATTAAATCAAAATCAAATATGAATTATAAAATTGCCTATATTTTAAACACCGAAAGAATGACAATCATGAATTGAAAGCATGAAAATAGCAATAGAATCCAATAACCATTCGTTAACAAATTCAATCCCAAACTCAACAACTGAAAGAAAATACATAAACAAGTAATCAACATCTTCCAAACAATTATTGAAATCCAAAAGAAAAATGCAAGGAATTGAGTATTAAAATTACCTCAAGTGAAATTTTCAAATCTTAATCACGAAAAGAGACGAGGGAGCTCCCAACGAGCTGGTTTCTCAAAAACCAAGTTATTGTAGTCTTCAAATCAAGGAAGGAAGCTAAGTTCTTGCTAAATAATCAAATGAGGAAAAGAGGATGAATAATGTGTTCGAAAATGAGTTTTCTAGGTCAGAAAATAGGTACGTCTCCAGATCTGGTCGTAGCTAGAAAGTGCTGCCTCTTAAATAGTATGAATCGAGGAGGATACCATGGTAGTTTTATTCTAAAATGATGATCGTCGATCAACCGTTACCTTGCGTCGATCAACAGTATCACTGTCGTCGATCTTGCGTTGATGACTATTGTCGATCAATGATGGCATGAAGTTCTTGGCAGGTCGATCGACTCAGGTTATCGAAGCGGCGATAGGCACACGTCGATATCACATCAACGTGGCACGTCAATCAATGATTGCAGGCATTCCTTGGCAATTCGATCGACTCACACATTCGACCGCGGCCGAGAGGTGTACGTTGGTGATGCGTCGATCGCTGGTTGATCGACGTGCATTTTTCATGAACCCTTGTCTTATTTTTGTCAATCCGAACTGGTCGTAACTCTCAAGAACGCGCTTGGCTCCGCTCGGTTGATTATAAAGACAAAAAATACTAAAATAAATATTTACAAAGAATACTAAAACGAATAAAAGTTGACACAAGATACATAAAGCTAAAAGAGAGAAAAACGAATTAGAGACCTATTGATTTTAGAGACCTAAAAAAACGAATCGGAGACCTAAAAGAAAGGAAACAACCGAAAACCCACTACAACATATAAAAAAAGATGCAAAAATAAACAAAAATCACACACATATATGTACGAATCAGAGACCTGTTGATTTCAAGGCACTTTACAACTATTTTTGAAAATAGTTTTTCAGTCATTGTTTTTATTTATCATTTTGTTTTTGTTTATCTTTATCACTTACCTCATAGAAACTCATCATTTATTATAGAGAATTATAAGTTATTTACTATAATGAGGTTCACTTTTAAAAAATGATGTTACTTTTGTAATTAATAATTATATACTATGTGAATGACCTTCCTACCCTTAAACCCTAATCTTATACCTATAAAGGGACTCTAATCCTCATAATAAAGCACACCTTTTATCACTCTCTTCTCTCATTCTCTCACTCTCCTCTCTCTTTTATCTAGTTGTACAACACGTTATCAGCACGAATTTCTAGCCAATTTAGATTAATCAAAAAAAATGATAGCCTTCCAAACCAAACCTCCATAAACCAACACAATAGAAGATTTTCTGCGCGAAAATTCCTTGCGCATAAACATTTTCCAAAGTTTTAACCGTTGGATCGCTTTCAAATTTTTGCAATGTATTCAAGACTTATTGAATCAACACCTGAACGGTGGAGATCTTGTTTTGATCTTTATATAGTCCAATAATGGGTTCTCAACAAAACTATTTTTTTTTGTTGATGAATTGTCGGTGCGGATTTCCTCAAAAATAGGTCTCACACAATTTAACCGATGGATCAAATTGATATTGTATATATTATTCAAAACATATATAATTTAATTTTGGATGGTGGAGATCAGTTTTATATATCTTCATCATTATCAAAAGGTCACGGGTCTAAAGTTGTTTCCTAAAGAAACATTAAAGAAATCGATTTCTTCCACTATCAATATATTATTTTAGTTTGTGGAGAAATACAACTAGATCTCAATATATTCTATTTGAATATTATGTATTCTTGAAAAAAAACACTATGAGATCTACAATCGCTCGTCAATATATTATTTTAGTTTGTGGAGAAATGCAACCATATCTTAATGTATTCTATTTGAATATTATGTATTCTTGAAAAATACTATGAGATCTACAATTTCTCTTGAAGAAGCAATTTTTTATAAAATTTGTTTACTATTTTATTTTCCTGTCATGTATTTTAGTTATATCAATTCAAATTATTCCTCCTGAATTAGAACAACTATATATTATTCCGAAAGATTATACGTACGTATTCTTATTTCATGTGATAATTCAACATTCCTGAAGAATATATATGTTTTTAAAAGAACAACCATTCATAATTTTACTCAAATCATATCATAATTCAATATTACTGAAGAATATGGATTTTTTTTTAAATCTAAATAAAATCATGAGAAAAATCTTTTTTACCTCCTGAACTATGGTCATTTTGACACTTTGCCTCCTAAACTTTTTTTTCGTGCAAATTACCTCCTAAACTGTACGAATTTTTCACTTAACCTCCTGAACTCTCGTTTTTGGTCGAAATTCTAGCCGGATCTCACTCGTGTGACATGCACGCTAACATATAAGGGCTAAAATTGACTTTCCATCTCTTCCTCATGACTCTCGCTCAAGATAATGGCACATGAGCATTACGTAGGTTCCAAGTCCTACGTGTATACATATATTAATGTGAGCATTATCTTAACAGGTCACACGAGTGCTCACGTGCCATTGGTTTGAGCAGGAGCCATAAGTAAGAGGTGGAAAATCAGTTTTACCCCTTATATGTAAGCATGCATATCACACGAGTGAGATCTGACCAAAAGTTCCACCAAAAATGGGAGTTCATGAGGTTAAGTGAAAAATTCGTACAGTTTAAGAGGTAATTTGCACGAAAAAAAAGTTTAGGAGGCAAAGTGTCAAAATGGCCATAGTTCAGGAGGTAAAAAAGATTTTTCTCTAAAATCATTGTGATCTTGAAGAGTTATGTTATGATATATGATACTTATTACTGAGGAAATTTTAATATTTATGTCTTGTTTACATTATAGTTCTAGATCAAATATTTTTTTCATGGGATTACCTTTATTTTCTTTCGGACACTTGATGAAGGAGAGCTTGTCCACAATTTCATCAAGAAAATTTGAGGATCTAGCCACCGGCACATATTTTTCACGAGTAGACTATCCAATTAAGTTATATATTTTCTCTTTTGATATATATGTTAATATAAATTTATGTGTTTCAATTTTGAATTTGTTCTTGTTCTTAAAGAGCTTTTAATGAGTTATCTCTTTTATTAAAAAAAAAAAAAGTGGATACAATTAGATAATTCTCTTGAAACTTTATCATGTATATACATGCATGACATTAGAAACTTTATCTTGTTGAATTTATAATCACAGGAAAGCATGAAGTATAATCTATGTATTTTATGCATTTCTATCGAGACTTGAAAATTTTACCCCCATTTTTCTTAGAATACATTGCATAGTTGTTAATGTGCATTATGTGGTAATTATAGTACTTATTTTGAGGTGATTCTGGTTAAGAGGAGATGCATCCCAAATATTATAGTTAATATGATTCTAATGATATCTACTTATTAATATGAATTTAGAGTATTCATTAGGTTCAATTTTTTTTATTGTCAATTAGTTAAATGACACAATTTATATACAATCATAATAGATCTAAAATAACAAGTTCTGTTTTTCTTTTCTTGATAAAACATGTAATCATATATATTTGCGCACTGTATGAGATTTATTTTTAACTCATATTTATTGTAGTATTTTTGCGAAATATGATTTCACAATTCTTAATAATCTTGAAGATTATTAAAATATAAATCATGGTTTCTGAATAAATGTGATGGTATATTATAATTTATCAGTTGAGTATGATATGTTCATGAAGAACATTATAAAATATATAATCCGTATTTTCCTGATGAAAAATAATATATAGTATTTCAGAACAATATTAACAATTTTCTTGAAGAAGTATTTTTATTATATGTCTTATTTATTATTAAAAGCATTATTTACATGTCATTGTTGCATTATTTATATTATGATTAAGTTGTTGTTCCTAAAATAGCACAACTAATAATAATATTTCTTACTAACATTATATGCCCCTGCATATCAGTTATATATTTATTTGTCAATTTTATATTCTTGAAGAATATTTATATATTACTCTTGAAGTAGTACTATTTGTGTCAAGTATTCAATTTTATATTTCTTGCTTTTGAAAAATGACACTTTGTCGTATGCAATATTAAAAACCAAGTATACTCACGAAAGAGTAACACATCAAATCCATCATTACTACGTGATAATGCCCCGAAGAGCATATTTCTTATATAAAATTTATCATTTTTGAAAAATATATACCATAAGTATTATTTATATGTTATGGATTCTTATAAATCTCAAAACTTTAAATCGATTGTATTCTTGAAGTAGTACAAATCTCAATAATATTACACGTAAAGTCTTTGTAATTGTATTGATATGATTTAGAATATTGTTTTAATCAGTTGGGCAAAGTGGTTAGAAAGTAAAGATAAACCTCAAAAAAATATGAGAGGTCCAAAGTTTGAACACTTTTCAACACCATTATAAAGGGTAAGTGATAACACTTGATTTACAAACTCGTGGTGATATAACTTGGAATATAAATCAACCAGAAGTTTGATTTTTACTTGAGATATCCATAAGAATTTGAGACAATTTATTATCGAATTAATTTGCACTATAAACTAGTACTAACTCAAATATTCCTATATTGACCCCCAAAGTTCAATAAAAGGTCTAAAAGAGTTATAAATTATTATTATTTTGAACCCGAAGTTCAGTATTATCATGATCTGGCATGACTGGTATGACCATCCAAGTTTATTAATTTATGAAGAGTATGAAGACTCTTCTATTTATTTTTAATGCTACATGTTCTCAACAAATTTAACCATTAAATTATTACTAGTTCAATTGGAATTAGGTTCCAATAATATTCATATTTTATATTACGGGTTGAGATCTTTTGGGCCCATTCACCCTGCATGTTGACTTATAGATATTTGGATCCAATAGAAGATTGCATGTGTTATTATCTCATAACCAGAAGCTTATGAGAATAATTGCTCTATTGGTTATGAGAGAAAAGTACCATATGTATCTAATAAATACACTTATCATTTGCTAGTAAATTTATTCTCAAGGTTTATTGATGATTTATATTTTGTTGACTATGGTTGGCAAAGCAATTGATATGCCTTATGATATTTGTTATATTATTTGATGAGAACAGTTTTTGTAATTATGTGAAATGAATATTTCACAACTATGCTAAATATGAAAATATATGTGAAAACCCTATCTATGGCTTATAGTCAGAAGCCTCCATCAAGATTTAAACAAGTGCGACATTTGTAATCGCCCCACCACATGTCATAATGGATAGCGAATGCTGAGAACATATCAAATAAAGATATTTTTCTCATAATTTGTTAGTCATTGTATATTCTCAGCATTAGGAGGAGGATAGGCATATGTTGTGGTAACAAACAAATATGAAATGTATATGTCATGGTAACTAAAAATATTGAATGCATAAATATAATACTCGCAAAGTTTAAATCAAATCTGAAGTTTGTAGCGAGAATTTGCATTTTATATTACTGACTATAAGATTATAAATGGTTTTCAAGTTTAAAAACTCAAACTTGAAAGTTATATAAAATCCTATAAGAGGATTAAGATGTCATGCATGAAGCATGGTAAGGATTGATTCTAATATTTATCCTTTATATGGAGCAATTATTTGTGATGGTCTTCTCACTAAACATTATACTCCAGGAGAGTAAACAGACATAATAAATTATAAACCCTCGAAGAGGTTCAGGTGCCTGATGATAATTTTAGAACAAAGAGATATCGATAAGTTATGTCTATATAATTGGATCAAGTAGAATCAATAAGAAATTAGTCGATATATTTATACTCATGAGCTTAATGATAGAGAGGGTGATATTTTTTAATTAATTAAAAGTTATTGACATAATTGTTTGGCCAAGATTGAATATCCAATCTTATAGATTGCTATATGTTTGACTAGAAGTTCATTCATATGAAGTAATTTATCAAAAATATATAAATAAAGATTTATGATACAGGAGCATTCTTTTACGTGGTGGATGATATTGAAAGTTGAAGTTTCACTCAACCAACAATATAGAACAATATCATGAATGAAATAAAATCCTGGAAGGATTTTGATATACTTGAAGCATATTTGTGACATTGTCATTAATATGATGAGATATGCATTGCACGCTTTTTCCCTTAACTGAGGTTTTGTCGGATCTTTCCAGTAAGATTTTTAATAAGGCAACATTATGAGCATATTCAAAGAATAATGTTCTCTTTTTCCTTCACTCAGGTTTTTCCCATCGGGTTTTTCCTTGAAGGTTTTTGACGAGGTACATTCTTGCATAATATTATATTTCAAAGTTTGAAGATAGAAAAATGATAAACTCGAGAACTACTTGTTTTACATGTAATTATGGTATTTTTCTCATGTTTCTAATTAGGGTTTAGTGTCGTTTATAGTGGTATTGAGTCAAGTTTCATTAGGTTATTAGGTTATCTTCTATTTTTATTGTTTTGAATCTTATGGGTGCGTTGTTGGTGAAGTTTGTGTGATTTTTGAGTTCTTATGTTCAAAATTCCTATTTCATAGGTGAAAAAAATGGGCTCGCATGGAATTGGTCATTGTTTTAAGAAGATAAAGTTCGATTGGATGGACGGGTCATGAAGTTAGAAGCACTAAAGAAGGAAAAATAGGTGAATTAATGAATTAATTCCGTGACATGACGAGCCAAGACGTGCCAGCCCACGCCACAAACTAGCTCCAAAACGGCAAGATATTCTATAATGGTCGTCAAGACGTGTCAAGGCGCGCCAAGACACTCCTGCCCGCACCCAGCAGCTGCCAGCACACGCCTGACGAGAGGCTGTCGAGCGCTGCTGAGTGCCTACCGTTAGCGCCCAGTGCCCGTGCGCAACAGCTACCCAGCGCCCAGTGCCAGGGCGTTCCCGCCTACGCCAACCTGCGCCTGCCAGCACGCGCAACTACCGACGCCCGCGCCTCCCAGGGGCGTGAAACCACTCGACAGCGCCCAGCGCCCACGCGCGTCTTTCACCCAGCCCTGTCAAGCCCTGCCGATAGCCCATTCCCAAGCATGCCTAGCGCCTGCCAAGCTTGAGCCAACTCGTGCCAAATCGAGCCAAACCAAGCCAAACCTTGTCAATGTGCACCATTTTGGGTCAAACATGGGAGATCTAAGTTTTTAAGTCTTATTTGACCAATTTACACCTAACTTAACCTGGTATAAATATATAGACTTCTCTCATTAGAAAAGATCCCCCATTCTACCAACTCTTGCATGAGTTTGGAATTAATTTCACTCTCTAGTTCTTAGATTTAATTTCAAGCTTTTCCTTGGGTTTGTAAGCTCAAGAAGAATTCAAGACATCACTTGGATTTTAATTTGGATTACAGTTTCATTCAAGTTTTTGTTTCTCCTTCTTAATTCAAGTAAGTTTTTGCTTAATTCCTTTCTTGTTCTTCAATTTCAAGCTTGTTCTTCAAATTATGCATTTTGCCTTATCTCTTAGATTAATTGCTAGATTATGTGATTGGGATATAGAATCTAGGTGAGTGACACGTCTAGATCAGAGATCTAGTCCTTGATCGTTTTTATTTTGAGTATTTCATATGCTTTATTTTGGTTTTTATTTTCATGCATAGTTTTATGTTGAATCCTAGATCTACACTCCGTCTCTTGTTATTTCTCGTAAAGTTTTTAACCTTCACGTAAACTTTTGTTGCTCTTTCCATTAATGCTTTCGATTTTTACTAATTTGCATTATTAAAGTTTTCATGATCATGCATGCATAGTAGTACTTTAGGCTTTCATGCTTGTAATTAGTGAAACTTTGCTTTTTGTTGCTTGTTTTCATTCTTGCTTGCTATTTCCATTAGGCATACCCACGATGCATACGAAATACTTGCATTTCCTTTCATAGTTAGTCGTAGTTTCATCTAGTTTCCATTTATTTCTGTTTTCCTTTAATTTCATCAAGCTAAAAAAACATTGATCTCTATAATCAATCGAATTCTGATAATACCGATCCATGAACCCCTTCCTATATTATCACCACTAAAAATTACAAAAAAAATGGCGCCATTGCGACTCGGCTTGGTTAAGGTTTTCGATTTGCTTGTAGTTTCTTTGTGTTTCTAGCTTTCTTTTGTATTTGACGCTTTCATTGAGTGAATGCAAGGTCGTCGAACCCTTGGGAATGAATTGGCTCCTTATATTTCAAACCCCAATCAATTAAGGCGTTTACGATGTCTCTTGATTACAACTCACGATATGGTGACTAATCTTCCGAAAACCGGCCAGTTTCCAAGCCCTAATGGAAATCTCACGGGTTGATCCTCAAGGCTCTAATATTCCTGACCCCATTGTTCATGTCGAGCCATCCCCACCGAACGATAAACCCAGGCTATCGGCTCCCATTCACATGACTCCTCCCGATCACTCTATAGGAATTCAAGGGAGTGGTTTTACCACTCATGGACACGCCATGAGCCTACCCCAAGGTAACGAAGATGATCCTTCTAGAAGAAGGTGATTCTAACAATCTTTTTAGTTACTTCGTTCTCTATTTATATTTGAGAGGGTCCTAAGGAAATGGATTTTGTTTCCACTGAGCTAAAACAATAAGTTGATGTCTCTAGTAAACCAAAGTCATCGTTGACTAGCTATTTTTCTTCAATTTCTTTCTTTAGAACTTTAAAAAAAATAAAAGATTTAGTTACGATTAGAAATTACCTTACTTCTTTTGGCAATGGAGGTTATATTCCCAACATGGGAGGGCATTGTGCAAACCATGTTGGAAATGGGATGAGTTTTAATTGTTTTGGCAATGTGGGAGGGCACGTTGCCAATGGTGCTACCGGCAATGGTCAACCCAACGTGAGAGGGCATGGTGCAAACCATGTTGGGTTTTGTGGCTTCGTGGGTATGAATGGCTCTTGTGGAGGTTTTGGTGCTCCCAATCCCTTTCCGAATATTCAAATTAAAAATTTCGGTCCTTATGGGGATTATGGTGCGCCTTCTCAATTTCCTAACATGCAAAACCCAATTCCCAGCCTGTATGGAGTTCCTCCTGCTCACAACTTCAATTATGCTCCGAATGTGAATTTAAATGCTAATGTTGGTGGTCCGGGCTATGGAGGCGATAATAATGTTCATGAGGGTACTCCCGATCCGTATGCTTTGTTTGGGGGAATGAGTCTTAATACCCAAAATGCCCTTCCCATCTTAGTTATGCAAGAAGTAAGCAAAGCCTTTGTGGGGGCGACTATTTCATCATACGTATCCCTTCATCCCGAGGTTATGGCTATTGATATCAGATTGTTCGATTTTGCCCGACTCCCGATCTTTCATGGGTTTGCTAAGGAGGATCCTCTCCAATTCATCCAGCAATTTTTATGGCATGTCTCGAGTTTTCACCGCCCAAATATAATGAGCTTATAGCATCTTAAACTCCGTTGTTTCTCGTATGCTCTTCAAGATAAAGTATTTTTGTGGTTTATGGGTATTCCTTCCAACTCCATTCATACATGGGATGAGCACTCGGCAACATTCTTGGATCATTACTATTCCGCTAAAAAGACGGCCGAGTTGAGGATTAAGACTATTTCGTTCAAACAAATGAAAAATGAGCCGTTTCACTCCGCTTGAGATTGTTTCCAAGATCTTATCACAAGTTGTCCACATCATCGCATGGAGAAGGAGCTTTTAACTCAAACTTTCTATGAAGCATTGGACCCACAATTTCAATACATGGTGGACACGTCGGCGGGGGTAATATGAAGGTTCATCCTCCTCAAGTGGTTCACAAGATCTTCACCACTTTGGCCGAAAATTCTCAGCGAAAGTCTTCTCGAGCATTATATTCGAGTGCTAATGAAGTGATTGAATCGTCTTCCCCCGAGAGTCTTGAGGTGGACAAGAAATTTGCGGCTTTGGAGGCTCAAATCACTAAGTTCTCTAGCCCGAGCCCAGATCCCCCGTGTGCGTTACGTATAGTTTGTCATGATACCTTGTATTGTCTTTCAAATCCCTCATTTTATATGCCGATGCCTCCCTCGGGGGATGTATGTGGGGTTCAAGGGTATTAAGTAGGAACCGGTGTTGCTAAGCCATCGCTTGCTCGTACAATGACTCACAATCCTCCGTATCATCCGAGCAACCGCATGCACACAAATTTTAGTTATGGCAATTCAAATGCGGGTGTTAATCCTCATGTGGGTCCATCTCGTCCACCGATTACGGTGAATGCTCCTACCCCACCTTCCGATCCGACCCTCCACTACTGCAGAAACAGCTTTTTACGGTGGTTCTGGGAGACTTTTTACGGCGGTTTTGGAACAACCGTAGTTGTTTACGGCGGTTATTCTTGAACCGTCGTAGAAAGTCATACTTATTATGGAGGTTTAAGAATCGCCGTAAAAAACAATGGCGGTGGATTCTACGGCGGTTCTTGAAAAATACCTTCTAAAAAGTCTGTTTCAGAACGGATATTTTACGACGTTTTTAAAAAATACCTTCTATAAAGTCTATTTTCCAAAACGGATATTTAAAAACACCTTCTAGAATGTAGTAAAAAAATAAAAAAAAAGAAATGAAATTAGGTGCACCAAATATATTTCATATTAATTCAATGAAATATGTAAAAGAATTGACAGATATATCAATATGCAATCATCCATATACACATAACCCATGAAGAAAATATTCAATAATTTGCGGACCTTCAAAATTAATCTAACTTAGTTTTATAAGTTTTATAATGTCTAACTTTCAATACAACTTGATGAACAGAAAATAAAAGGTCAAGTTCTATTCTCTACAGAAATATGAACCCGGCCATTAATGATGAAACGGATTGCTTACAATTAAGAGAACCTATTGACAATAAACTATTAAATGCTAAAATAATGAAAATATATCCGACTTAACTTGACGTATCTGACTTTCAAGCTCAATTTTTCTCAGCTCCTTCTCTTTTCTCAAGCGTTGGTATTTTTGACGATGCTCGTCGATTTTGTTTGTGTTGGATTCAACCTGAAATGTTCCAAGCATAATCTATCAAGGTATCTCACCTTTTAAAACACTTCAATGCTGAAACTCATAATGTCAATAAACCCAAAGATGTAAATGAAATCTGAAGTAAAATGGATAATTATAAAAATAACCCCCGAGGTTTGGAGTATTCATTAATAAAACAGCTAACTTTTGCTTCGTTAACATTTTGGCCCAATGATTAACGCATATTTGTCCTTATTTTTATTAGTATTTTGGTTAGTTTTTCTTATTATTTTTGGTATAAGTTGGGTAGATTAAGCCGAATTTCGTAGTTTTATACTTCCAGCTTACTTTACCGTATTATGATCTAAATTGATGCAAATAGGTGATTATTCTCTGTTTTTCATCTTATAGCTAAGTAATCGGAGGAGCTCAGCGCATAAGAGACGAATTTCAATAATTAAGAAATGAGAATCGAGCTTTCTGGCGAAGAAGTAGCAAAAATTGCGAACTAGCGGTAACCCTTACCGCTACCATTACCTCTATCTTACCGCTGAGGATGGACAGAGAGCTCTCAGATGAAAATAAAGGTAACTTTAGCAGTATCTTTATACCGTTATTTACACCGTTAGGAAACGACCGAGAGCTTAACGATACACTTAACGATTACAACTGTACTATTACCATCACCATTAGAGAGAAACAGAGACGTCGACGATAGCTTTAGCGGTAACTCATACCGCTAAGTCTTAACGTTACCTGCCCAGAAACACGTTTTTACCCTAACTTGTGCTCCAAGACATGGGAAAACTATATAAACCCCTCTCTTAATCCATCCAAAATGACACATATCACCACCATAATCCTAATTTTACTTTTACATCCCATATCATAATAGAAGATCAAGATCGAAGATTCAAGGGTCACAAGTTCCCAATTCCGATTTTTAGTTCGTGATTCGATATTCGGCAAAGATCTACGCGTTTTCTCCGGAATAGCTGGAGAATTTACTTCACTTCTTAGTTCCAATAAGTATTCTAAACTTTTTAATTATTTTCTTAGTTTAATTCATGCGATTAAGTAGTTGCTTTTATTATTTTTCTTGAGTTATTTTTATACTTCGAACCTTAGTTACTTTTGATATTTGGATACGTAATCTTTCATCTTAAATTAGTTTAATAAATTTATGCTTTGTTATCGGAGATTTAATATTGTGCATGCTCTCATGCTATTTGAATACTTTTATGCTTTTCATGTTATTTAGTTCGTTCATGTTATTTGATTCCATCTATATGTTTATGATTATCAATTCCGTTTACGTTTTGTTCATGATAATTGATTTTCGTTTATGTTAGTTATTTCCATTGAAGTTGTATGCTTTTGATCTCGTTATTGGTACTTAGTTTCGTGCAAGTTCTTAATTTGATTTCCCTAGAAGTTTAATTCATGCTATTTATTTCTCTTAGTTAATTCGTTCAAGTTACTTAGGTTTCGATGATGTTATTGAGTTTTAAGTTCTTAGATAATCAAAACAAACAAAACCCCTAGATTCTACAAGTTTTCGTGTTACTTTGTGATTAAACAAACATTTGAGATTCCGATTGCATGTTCCTTGAGATCGACTCGGTTTAACTTATCAACCTACATGCGAACTCGTACTCTTGCGAGTAGGCTTTTGAATAATTGACAAATATTTATAAAGTAGAAACAAAAAAGTTTGAATCAAGATTTTGGCGCCGTTGTCGGTAAACAAAAAGAAATAAAGGTTTCAAAACAATGTTTGTTCGTATTATTTTCCGTTCAACCGTCTATTTGTATAACTAGGATTAGTTTTGCCATTCTATACATTTGATTTGTTTTTGAGTGCATGCAAGGTAGAAGTTCACTTCGAATCGATCTTGCACCATTCATAGATAACATTCATATTTCCAATAAAGCAAGACCTCCTCACATTTCTGAAAGAGATTCGTCTGTCACCACTAATTTTATTTGCGATATAATTTTTGATACGATGTTAAGATGAGAAAATTCTGTTCACAACAATATCATGAATGATCAACCACCTAGAAACCCTCTGATCCGTAATAGAGACGAATATGGGAGCGAACCAGTTCGCCTCGGAGGACCAGCACAACCACGTGAGTATTAGAAAGCAATCTAGCGAAATGTGATGGACAGGAATGAAGAACAAGAGAGAGGTGAAAATAGAAACAATCACCGCTATGACCAAGATACTTATTCAGAGAGATCCTATCTCGGAGACGAACAAATTGACGACTGGCTCGTTAACCAAGACAACCACTACAATGAAAGACACGAGTATGATAGAAACTACACGAGACCTAATAATCAAAAGAGACACCCTAGAGGGGCGCGCGAACCAAGACAACGAGATTTCACGACTCCTTAGGTTGGCCCTTATAGTTTTGCTATTGTGTTGGGATGGACTGCAAGAGACTTTGAGCTTAAGCCTCATATAATCAATGAAGACCCGTTAGCTTTTCTTAAAGAATTTTATGCCGAAGTGAGTAGAATCTCATCTCCGGGACTTCATCATGAAGATTTAGAATTGGTGTGTTTTTCAAGCTGCCAGAAAGATAAAGCCAAATCTTGTCTACTCTCATTAGAACCAAGATCACTGACCAACTGGAATATGGTTAGCGAGTAGTAAATTCAGAAATCAGTACTACTCAGCTCAACGACGGGCCACATCAGGAGACAAATAGCAAATTTTGTTAAGCAAGATAGAGAGTTACTACACGAAGCATGGGAACGCTACAAAACACTCTTGCAAGCTTGCCCACATCACCACAACTCTCCAGGTATGGTTAATCAAGTTTTCTATAAAGGGCTATTGGACTCCTACAAAAATCAAGTCGAGATAGCTGCTGGAGGAGATTTTGGGTAATTGAACGCCACGGAAGCAAAGCAGTTGTTTTAAAAGATGAGCGAGAAATCCAGACAGACGAGTTGTAGACCACGAAAAATAAGAGTCAACGAAATGTCTGAGGTACTAAATGACGAGGAAAACACTCCTTCAAAGGGCAATGAAACATGTACTTATTACGGGGAGCAAGGGCATATAGTGGATGTGTGCAAGATGGCGTATTTTGACGAATTCGAAGCCGAGGCAAAAGCCATACAAGATCAGATGCAACAGCATAAGTTCCCCCTTCCCGAAAAGATACCCATGAACAATTTTCAAGCGCAACGTAATTCTCCTTATTTTAAATGGGGTCCTGAAAACCCACATCACACTCCTGCACAAACCGATTTGCAACCAGCACCACCGCCTCCGCCAAAAAAATATCCAATGACGGGACCATCACCTGCTCCAGTTCAACCGAATGATCAACTGTTAATTTGGCAACAAAACTAAGTCACTAAGACAATTCGAAATCGAGACGGGCTTGTGTAATTAACTATGCAAGTAAATAAGCAGGGAGAAACATTGAATGATCTCTCCAAAAGTATGAAGAAATTAGAGACAATGATGGGCCAAATGGCGGCTTCGATGGCAAAATCAGAAAAGGAGAAGGGTAAATTTCCAAGCCAACCCGAGCAAGCTTCAGCGGTTCATATCTTGCGAAGTGGAAGGAAAGTGGATAATGGAGTCGAGATAGAAAAAGAAGAAGAGGAGGTGGCCGAAATTCCAACTACGGCTTCGCCTAAGAAAGACGACCCTAAACCAGTGGACCAAATGCATAAGTCACCGAATCCGTATATTCCGGGATCATTGAAGGGGAAAATTCCGAACAAATTCCCCACTCCAATGACAATTGACGATAGTCTTCGACTCCGCAGCCAAAACAGTCAACAACTACGATTCATGACAAGGTTCCTTTTCCAAGTCGTCTACGCCCAACTAAAGAAAACAAGAAATTCATGGAACTCTATAATTTGCTGAAGAATGTCAATATTAATCTTCCCCTTTTAGATGTGATCAAGACAATGCCAGCATACGTTAAATTCTTTAAGGAATTAGCTTCAAGGGAAAGACGGCTGGCAACAACACAACGAGTGGAATTAACCAAAGAGGTGAGCGCCATATGCAAGGGTCCATTACCTCCGAAAGAAAAAGATCCGGGGAGTTTTTGCATAACTATCGCTTTAGGAAATGGGCAAACAGCACGTGGAATGCTTGACCTTGGTGCCAGAATAAATTTAATATCGTTTTCGCTATATACGGAATTTGGCCTTGGAGCAATGAAGCCAACTACGATGCAACTATAATTGGCGGATCGATCGATCAGACAACCTCTCAGCATCGTTGAAGATGTATTAGTACAAGTCGGCGAACTTGTAACTCCATTTGATTTTGTTATACTTGATGTGGGTGAATTTCCAAAGGAAGGCACGGAGCATACTATTTTGCTAGGCCGAACATTCATGTCCACCTCTCATAGACTAATTGACGTGCACAAAGGGATAATGACCTTATCAGTTCCCCGCGAGTCGATGACATTTTCGCTTAAAGAAATTCACAATACTCCTTCTCCTTTCATGCACGACGATTTTTCCTTTATTGATCTTATAGCATCTTGCGTTCACGAGCTAAAGGGAATTACCGTTTTAGATGAGTTAGCGTCGAGGACAACACAAAATTTCTAAGTTGGGTGACAGAAATATTAGAAATAGATTTGAACAAAATCACTGAAGATTATGAAGGATTTTGAGATTTTGATGAAGAATTGTGCGGAATAGCTAACGCACTCGAGCTCGAACCAAAAGTGGAGTTGAAACCACTACCAAGTCATTTGAAGTGCGTTTTCCTCGAGCCCAAAGAAACAAAAACCGTCATCATATATTCAGCATTGGCAGAACATGAGGAAAGAGAATTGACTTCGTGCTGAGTACCTACAAAGAAGCCATAGGATGGAGCATCAGCGATATAAAGGGGATAAGCCATGTTAATTGTATGCACCGAATCGAGATAGAACCTGATGCAAGGCCTGTAAGAGACAGCCAACGAAGACTAACGCCAACGCTTTATGAGGTGGTCAAGAATGAAGTTTTGAAGCTTAAAGATGAAGGGATTATTTTTGCTATCTCTGACAGTAAATGGGTGGGCCCGATCCATGTGGTTCCGAAGAAAGGAGGCATCACCATAATCGAAAACAAGAAAGGCGAGATAGTTCCAACTCGACTGACTAATGAATGGCGTATGTCGATTATAGAAAATTAAATGCATCCACTCGTAAAGACCACTTTCCTTTGTCGTTCATAGATCAACTTCTCGACAAACTTGCCGGACATGAATTATATTGCTTTTTGGATAGCCTTTCGGGATATTACCAAGTGCCCATTACTCCGAAAGATCAAAGTAAGATGACATTCATGTGTCCATTCGGCACATTTACCTTTCGAAGGATGTCTTTCAGCTTATGCAACGCACCAGCGAATTTTCAAAGGTGCATGCTTTCGATTTTTACTGATTTTATTGATGATTTTCTTGAAGTGTTTATGGATGATTTTTCAATTCTTGGTTCATCTTTCGAACATTGCTTATGTAATCTGTCTAAGGTTTTAGAACGTTGCATTGAGAAGAGTCTTACGTTGAGTTGGGTGAAATCCCATTTTATGGTAAAAAATGTTACTGTTTTATGACATGTTTCTAATAGGGGTTTGTAAGTTGATAAAGGTAAAATTGACATTATTGAAACTCTTCCAACCCCTCGTGATGTGAAAGGTATTAGGAGTTTTCTTGGTCATGCAGGTTTTTATAGACGTTTTATTAAATATTTTTAAAAAATTAGCCGTCCACTTTGTAAACTCTTGACTTTAGATACTCCTTTTTTTTAATGAAGAATCTATGTACGCGTTTAATGAGCTTAAAGAGAGCCTTACTTCTGCTCATGTAGTTGTTGCCCCGGATTGGACTCTACCTTTTGAAATAATGTGCGATGCTTCAAATGAAGCGGTGGGGCCCATTTTAGGACAATGTGTGGATAAGTTGCTTAAGGTTATTTATTATGCAAGTTATATGTTAAACGATGCCCAACATAACTACAACACGACTGAAAAAGAATTATTAGCAGTTGTATTTTCACTTGATAAATTTAGATCTTATATAGTTGGAGTGAAAGTAATTTTATATACGGATCATGCTGCATTGCATCACATATTTTCTAAAACTCAAAGCAAGCCACGTCTTATTAGGTGAATTTTATTGCTGCAAGAGTTCGACGTAGAAATAAAAGATAGACGAGGATGTCAAAACACTGTAGCTGGTAATTTTTCTAGGATGATAACTGAGGATGAAGGGAGTGAAAAAAATTATGATTAATGATTCATTCCCTTATGAAAATGCGTATATTCTTGAGCAATTAATTACTCCTTGGCATGCTGATATTCTGAACTATCTTGCTTGCAACATTATACCTAACCACCTATCCTACCAATAAAAGAAGAGATTTTTGAATAAATGCAGGGAGTATATTTGGGACGATCCTTATGTGTCAAATGATGTAAAGATGCGCTAAATAGAAAATGCGTTCCAAACAGGGGGTTATTTATAACATTTTAGAAAATTCGAGTGATGTGCTTGTAAAAATATCTCAAGGGTGGTTTGTCTAATTTTCAAAATTAGCTGGGCTTTTTTAATTATCCCAAAGTAATTTTTTTTTACCATTTTGAGAACCAAGCCAATTTCCTCGTCGAAATCCAACTTTGACGCCACACGCAAATCAGAAACGGCCTCTTCCCATAAGCCCAACAGTGCTCTAGCCATTCCTCGAGCTATATACCCTTTCGCTGAGTCGGGATTAATCTAACAAGATTGTTCACATTAACAACTTTTCCCAAGATAATCAATTATTTTACGCAATCATCAATATTCAAGAAAATACATGCAAAACTGCATATGCATCTCGGATCGCAGCATTTGGCTTCTTTAGTTTGACAAAGACACCGGCTGCATGTTTATGTTAAGAGTAACATAATCAATGTAAAACCAAAAATAGCAAGGAGAACAGCAATAAGATAGTAGAAACGAGTGGGAAAAAGTGCTTAACTTTTATTCCTCAAAATCAGTTCGGATCGGCCATAGCCGGACCCTTTTTACAGGTGCTTGACCTTGAAATATAATCTTTCTCTCTCTAAAGCTCTCTATGTCTCTCTCTCTCTAGAAAATTGGGGATCCCTCRCTCTTTCTTGGAAAGGCTATTTATAGTTTTCCATCGAAACCCTAATTAAACACCTGGCACTCTGAGGTACGACGTCTGAGCCACTTTGTCTCCCGCGGGTCGGCGGTCCTAACGGGTTCAACAACGATATTTGACTAGTGAATCCAGATAGGTTCGAGTTGAGAAACATTTGAGTTCGGTTTTAAGTCAGCGGAAATGTTTGAGATCGGCACTGAGGCCGAGGGTATGAGAATAGATATTTTCAGAAAGCCAATGAG
>BMAC01000060.1:1007995-1058505 GCA_014905375.1 Phtheirospermum japonicum | reverse complement strand
TGGGGCCAAATCAAGGCGCCCTCAAACCAAAATGGGAAGGACCATTCAAGATATCAGAAATCCTCAAACATGGGGCTTACCATCTAGAATACTTAGACGGAAAGAAATTTGCCACACCCCTGGAATGCTGTATACCTCAAAAAATATTATCAATAAAATTTGTCTTTGTCATGAATTAGAAGTACAGATCAACAAAGCAAGGGACTCACTCAAAAGCGTTTATCGCAACATTTTGCACAAAGATTCCGAGCTCAACGTGCCAAGCTCAAAAGAGTTGAAACTCAAAATTGACTCGACACGTTGAGAAGAGCAGGATCTCAAAAAATCCGAGCTCAACGTGCCGAACTCAAAAAGAGTCGAAACTCAAAAGAGACTCGACACGTTGAGAAGAGCAGGACCTCAAAAAAATCCGAGCTCAACGTGCCGAGCTCAAAAAGAGTCGAAACTCAAAATTGACTCGACACGTTGAGAAGAGCAGGATCTCAAAAAAAAAAATCCGAGCTCAACGTGCCGAGCCTCAAAAAGAGTCGAAACTCAAAAGAGACTCGACACGTTGAGAAGAGCAGGATCTCAAAAAATCCGAGCTCAACGTGGCCGAGCTCAGAAAGAGTCGAAACTCAAAACTGACTCGACACGTTGAGAAGAGCAGGATCTCAAAAAATCCGAGCTCAACGTGCCGAGCTCAAAAAGATGACTCAAAATGTGCGTAAGACAGGACCTCGAAACGATAGAGTCGAACTCAACGACGCTTTAAAAAGAATGGAATTTCAAAACTTTCGAACCCAAATTTTGCCGACCTCAACTTCGGCCGAGCCGGAATTCTGCCGAGCTCGGCACCCCAAATTGAGTCCGGAATTTTACAAAAAGGAAGCGATTTTAAAAAAAAAAAAAAAAAGGGGGAGGGAAAACCGACCTCAAATATGACGACCTCAGATTTTACCGAGCTCAGTACCCAAGTTTGAGCTCGAATTTAAAAAAAAAAAAAAAAAAAAAAGGCAACATACATGCATGTTTAGCTCATCAAAACCACCAAAGGAAAGCAAGCAAAAAATAAGCCAAGTATAGAACGGAAAAAGCCGGCCAGAACAAGCCGTTTCAAATTAAAGATCAGAAATTGTTCAGCGAACATTAAGTTCGGATGCCCAAAAGTGAACACCATAAAGTACAGAAAGCATAAAAACTAATTCTCGCCATCCTCATCATCATCATCGCCCTCCTGGTCCGGGAGATACCGACCATCAACACTGCATCAAAACTATTAAATAAACACCATAGCGTCGACATACTAAAGGTAGCAAATAAATTCACATTTTTGACAATGAATTACCTCTATTTGCATATAAAATCGCGGACTTTGGATTCGACGTGATTGCCTTCATTAGATGTTCTATCAGCTCATCAAACAAACCTAATATTCATACATTGGCGGGTACAAATTATTTTCTCAAGAAACAGAATCTCAATAAATTGGATAATTACAAATTTTCCCATAGGGCGCAATTTGCAAAAGACCGTATTTGTGATTTTGCAGATATCTGGGCTTTTTGTAATTATGCTTAGAACTTATCAAAGTAGTAGATCTTTCAAATAGCCTCAGAGAATCTTGCATCAAAAGGCAAGTGATTCACATTGGCCATTTATATCCATTGTAACCATGATCTGCATTACCTATACTACGCTAATTAAATGGAGAGATAATCACATCTTTTGAAAAAGTAATAAACCTAACGAAAATTAGGTACTTAATTTATTCTGACCAATTATTAACACTTAGTTGATGTAATCAAAACTTAAGACACACACAAAGACACATTCAGCAAGCTATGGATAAGGACACGTCTTATTGACTACATTACTTCCGCTACGCTAGTCAGTAACACTAGTCTTATTCAATCAAAAGATTAAAAACATATACCAAGATTTCAATAAATATATATCACAGAAACACACAAAAATTGAAGCGAAACTTATAGAACTCTACAGACACATAATATATCATAAAATAAAAACAGATATACAGCAGTGCAACATACCCCAAGAAACTGTGCACTCCTCGCTTGTCGCGCTGGCTTAATTAGCCTGACACTCAATGCCTAATTACAAGATTCACAAAATTAAAAACAATTATATGAAAACAGAGGCAAATATAAAAATTAATAAGGAAAGCAACAAGAAACTCACACAGATCCTTAATATGATTCCTGCAGATAGCACAATTATCGACTACAATATCTGCATCAGAGAATTAGGGTTTTAGGTCCAAATCAATCAAAAAAACTCGGAAAATGAATCCACGCAAGCTAAATTGAAGTAACTCTAAACAAAAAATGAAGTAGAGACTGAATTTAAAAAATCCAATCTAGAATAAAAAACTTAATGCGCTTGTCTGGATAATTTCATGAAACAATGAGTTTCAAATATATATCAATCAGTGTAACACAATTGAGTTGGGCGTCGTCTGCAACCTTGTGTTATATAGAGTCATCTAAAATCATTTTCCCAAATACCCATTAAACCCAAATATCATAAGAAATAGGGTTCAACGTGCAAAAAAAACTAAAAAAACGCTAGTGTATTTACAAACATGCCAGCCACGTTCAGTGCACGTGAACTGAAGTCAATACGATGTTTTATCGTATAAAATCAACATCATGCCAGCTGAATTATTCAAATTGTTTCACATTTTCTCAAACCCAAAATACCTACATTACGGTAAGTAAGACCGGCCATTAATGCAAACAAATTCCACGATGAGTCTAACAAACACTGAAAATCTATTTCGAAACACATAAATTGTAAAATAAAAACAATAAGCAATTTTTTATTTACTGATCAACGTTTAAAGTACAAAGAATCACAAAATTACTCAAAATTGTGAATAACAAATGAAGGAGGAAAAAAAAAACCATAACAAATCACCTTACCAGTTAAATCATCGCTCTCCTTTGCTGCACTTTAGCCTTCTCGGCATCAATAATCGACTCCAACACCTTGACCGATCTCTCCAGCTCCCCTTCCTTATTCAGAACCACATAATCAAACTCCTTCAAGTGCTTCACCTCCTCCTTAGCCGACGCGACCCGCATCAGCAACGCCTCAGTCGACTCCGTTTTCCTACCAATCAATCTATTCACCAAAGCCTCTTCGCTCTCAGCCACCAAGAAAACAAACACCGCACTATTTCGCAATATCCTCCTAAGTGTACTAGCGCCCTATATATCAACTCTAAGCACAATGTCACACCCTTTCGCCATATAATCCCTAATCTGTTGTTTGGGAATGCCCTTGTAATCGCCGTACACCAACGCGTACTCCAAGAGCTTGTTTTTATCGATCAACGACAGAAATTCGTCCTTACTCATAAAGAAGTAATCTTTACCGTCGATCTCGGCTCATTGATGTGACAACAAAATTCAAATCCTCCCTAACTCCCCTTAATTTTTTGATGATAGAGTCTTTACCCACGCCGCTGGGACCGCTGATCACGATGATCAGCAGGTTAGGGTTTGCAACTATGGGCTGGGAGCTGAAGGTTGATCCTAGAGAGGCTTCGAGGTCCCGGAAGACTTCAGGCCGTGCCGCGGACTCGGGGTGCGGGAAGGAATTTGTGGTGCAATCTGTTATTATTTCCGTCTTCGATCGATTCGCTCGATTTTTCTTCGGATTTGATTTGTGCGGTATTTGGATCTACCAGCGGATCGGGTATTTTTTTCAATTGGGATTTGGGGTTCTAGGGTTTCCGAATTGGGTTAATCGGGATTTGGGTAAGATATGGTGGCTGCAGCGGAGGCGGTGGAGGAAGAGGAGGAGGTGGCGGTGGGGGAATCTGGTTATGAAAGCTTGGACAAGAGTCGCCCATGGTTGGCTGCTTTGCTGATAAATCTGCTTCGTTTTCTTGTGGAGGAGTAGAAAAAAACGTTGGTAAACTCAGCTTAAGTCTCTTTTCCTTTTTTGTTTTAATTTTACATATATTTTAGAATGGGAA
Organism: Phtheirospermum japonicum; assembly: GCA_014905375.1. NCBI lineage: Eukaryota > Viridiplantae > Streptophyta > Magnoliopsida > Lamiales > Orobanchaceae > Phtheirospermum > Phtheirospermum japonicum. The sequence continues at coordinate 1,054,520 of BMAC01000060.1, read as the reverse complement.
AAAAATAAAGAAAAAGAAAGAGAGTAGATGGATATGAACCGCCGAAGAGATAAGGATCAACAGTTGAAAAAAAGCAAGACGAGGATTTGTGATATGGAAGACTGTTGATTTTACGGCGGTTGTAGTGGAACCGCCGTGAAATGTCTTCTCATTCATGGAGGTTCTAATGGAACCGACATTAAATCCCGCGAAGTGAACTAATTAACGGCGGTTCTTAAGGAACTGCCGTGAATACTTGTTTATTCACGGTGATTCCTTAAGAACCGAAGTTAATTAGTTCATATTTAACGTCGGTTCTAAGACAACCGCTGTAAATTGTAGGATCCTACGGCGGTTTTAAGATAACCATCGTTAAAATATGGGTTTAACATCGATTTTCTAGAAAACTGTCGTAAAAACATATTTAACGGCAGTTTTCGAGAACCGCCGTGGATGAGGCGCCGTGGAATGCATATTCTGCAGTAGTGCTCTTAGCTGTTATGCAACAATTGCAATCATTGTCGGCTTCGTTTGATGCTCGGTTCATTGCTCTTGAGGCCACGACGAATGGGGTAAACACTAAAGTGGGCCAATTAGCAAGTGATGTGAATATGTTGAAGCAAGCTAATGAGAAAGGCAAATTGTCAAGCCAACCATCACAAGCTCATGTGGTCACGACCCTTCGAAGTGGTAGGGTGGTTGATAATAAGGTTGCCCCACCGTCCGAGGAGGAGGTGGTTTCCATTCCGAATGTTCTTATTCCTCCCGATTCGACCCCCGTGGACCCCATTTTGACTAAGGAACTTCACGACGGCCTCCACAAGTCTTCGAACGCCTATAAACCACTAACGTCTAAGGCCCCTATGCCCTACCCGTCCCGGCTACAAAGTCTTAAGAAAGTTGGACAATTCCAAAGGCTTTATGATTTATTGTCCAATGTAAACATCATGCTTCCCTTATTAGACGTCATCCGGGATATGCCCGCTTATTTCGAATTCTCTAAGGAGATCTCCTCCAAGACGCTTGTGAGCGCTACGAATGAGAGAGTTTTTCAATCCAAGGAGGCAAGTGTGGTTTGCGACCCTTCACTCTTGGCTCTTAAGAAGGCGGATCCCGGTTCGTTTTGCATTAATATCACACTTGGGAATGGTAAATTTACTACTGGTATGCTTGATTCTGGGACGGGTATTAATTTGATGCCATTTTCAATATACGAACAATTGGAGCTTCCTCCTTTACAAGAAACACGTGGTTGCTTGCAATTGACCGATCAGTCAATTGACACGCAAAGGGGATGAACAAAGATGTTCATGTCCAGGTGGGAGGGATCGTAGTTCCGGTCGACTTCATGGTATTAGACGTTGGCATGGTGAAGGATGATGGCGCTGAACACACTATCTTGCTAGGCCACCCATTCATGGCTACAACTCAATGTTTGATAAACGTTGGGAAGAAAGATCTTACTTTGATCCATATGGAAGATTTGGTCCTCCGACTCACTTCCCGAACATGCATATTCCGACTTTCGAGCCTTATGATGGGTATAATGCTTCCAATCATTGCACGAGCTTGTCTATGTATGGCTTTGCGAGTTCGAATTAGTATGAGGGTGGCCAAAGTCCGAATCCCGTCCTATATGATGGTTCTCTCACTTCCAATTTTGATTATGCCCCATTTGGTGCCACCAATAGCACTCATGATCCCGATCCGTATGCGTACTTTGGAGGTTTGATCTCCAATGACCAAAATGCCCCTCCCGCCCTCAATATTCTGGTGTATGCTCCTATTCCGCCCCTCAATCCAACTCTCTTGGACATTCTGCAACAATTAAATTCGTTGACCACTACGTTGGCCTCATATGATGCTAAGTTTGATTCCCTTGATGCTACAATGGACCAATTAGCAAGCAATGTTGATATGCTTCAAGGATCTCATGCGGATTCCTTACTCACGGACATGCTACGAGAGTTAGTCGAAGAAGCTTATATGATAGAAAAGAGCCTCGAAGAGGAAGTTGGATCGGATGTCGATATTGAAGGATGTTTTGAAGATGATGAGCCCCTTATTCTTAACGATGAGTCTGTTGTGCCTCTATGTGCCCCCGGTTTATGTGTAGACAATTCTCAATGTGTCATTGAGGGCAACGACGACTTTTTAGATGGGGAGGTGGGGGTTATTGATGATAGGATTGGAGAATTTGAAGATTTTCTTGGGGTGGAGATCGTGGATGAGGGGCTGGGAGTCGATTCCATCGAGAAGCTTGAAGATTTTCGTGGTGTGGAGATTTTTGATGCTAAGATTAAAGAGTACCATGAAGGTATCGGTGATTTGTTCGAGCTAACGCATACTTATTTGGAGGAAGTGGAGAGCAAACCGATTACCATCTTGGAAAATTCGAACCGAGGTGAGGAGGAGAGGATGGTTGAAGGGTTTAAAATTCTAATGGATGCTATTGAGTGGAGACCCGGAGTGATTGAGAGAGTTATCCCTTTGAATTCGAGTTTTCATGAAATGGTGAGAGCCGGGACGTGGAGGTTGTTATTGGAGGGCTTAATGTTCGTACTCACCGAGAGTGAGTGGGTGAATCGTATTCACATGGAGCCGAAGGATGGGAAAGGAGAATTATTGGCCACGAGGGCTACGACGAGATGGAGGATGTTGATCGATTCTAAGAAGTTTAATGCAGCTACTAAGAGAGATCATTTCCCTCCAGTTATATTCCCGCCTTAACCAAAAAGGGAGTACGTCGAGCTAATGACATAAAACAAGTGCTTATTGGGAGGCAACCCAAGTTCTTCTCGTTTATTTCTTTTATTTACTTTCTTTCTTCTTAAAATGAAAATCCTAAAAATATTTGAAAAAAAATTGAAAACTAAAAAAATATTTTCGAGTTGTCTTTTGGTCCTTTTTGTTCTTTAGTTTCGTTTTGTTTGAGTTTATGTACATATTTTCTTGAGTTTATTATTTCGTGTGACTTTCTTGTATAGTCTGTTATTTTCCGACTTCAACCTTGGGCGATTGGATAAGTGAGTAGCGTTCATGAAGTCGGGAGATACTAGCCATGCTCGATTTTTGCTTGAATTGCTTAAATGCCTAGGTGGACCCCACCGAGCTAGACCAAAACTCGCTCGGTTAAGGAAGTTTCTATTCCCCCTCCTTTTACTTGGTTTTCATTAAAAATGTGGGTAATGAATGGTTTAAGTGTGGGGTGGGTAGGTGGTTAGGGTTCCAGTTTTTGTCGAGCATGATTTGTTATTCTTAACTCGAGCCTTGGCGAAGTGACGCTTACTATTTGCACATTTATATGGTTGATTCAATTTTTGTGTCTTTTGTGTGCCTTTATTACATTGTTGAACAATCCACATGCTTGGAAGTTTGAATAGTTTACTTTTCGGGTTTTTGCATTTTTATGGCCTCTAGTGTGAGGGGTTGAATTTTTGTACTTCGTCCAAAACCCGCCTATATATATATATATATATATATATATATATATATATATATATATATATAATCAACATTTTCTTGTGAAAAGATTGCAAAGCTCTAAAAACTCTTTGGACTTTGCTCCCAAATTCAGTGCAAACTAGTGAGTACCTTGTGTGATTTATCGGCTTGCTTGCATTTTTATGGAAATTGCATTGAGGAGGTTTGATTTTGCTCGTACATGATTGAATTTGAAAATGACCTCGAGGCACATATATCACCCTTGTTCCGGCCATATCCATATATTTAAGCTACTTTAAAAATCCCAAATGAGCCCCCTTGAGCCTTTATCCCGTTTCTTGTTAGCCGAGCTCGATTTTAGCTCTTGTATCTTCATAATTGTGAGGAGAGAGAGTTTATTTTTAGTTGATGAGAGATGTGTGGGAAATATATTGTGGGTTTTGGGTTTTGAGTTGCTTATACAAAAAAAAAGAGAAAAATGAAAAATAAAATAATAATACCTCCAACACAAATCACGAAAAGTGATAAAGCGTGCGTTCAAGTGAAAAGCCTAATTCAGAAAGGCTAAATTTAGTAAAAAGAAGCAAATTCAAAAAGTTTCGAAGTGTTGTGAAACAAAAGTCGGGAAAGCGTGTGAACAAACGAAAGGGTTTCGAATGAAAGTTTTGTAATTTAGGAAGGGTGAAGAGATCATAAGCTTCGGGTTTTAAAAGTTTGGGTTTTGTGTGTTATTGATCACGTTTGGTCATGTGTTAGCCACTATATCCAAATGTTTCATACCTTACCAAAGAACCAACATTACAACCCATAATAAAGACCTCTTTCGATTCTTATTTGGTCATGTACTATGAGAAATTTTAAGCGTTCGATTTGTGAAATCTTGAAAAGGTGCATGCATTGTTCGACTTGAGCGTATATACGTCCTATATTCTATACACTTGAGCAAATTGAGTGAACACCCTCAAAATTCCCTTGGAGAGGAAGTCATCGATTTGGCTTGCATTTGAGAAAGAGTAATACGAGCAATGCTTGACGATAGCGAGTCTATGTTGATAATCCCATCATATTAATAAGGATAAGCACAAGGATTTTTCTTCTTACATAATGTTCATTGCATGTACACTCTCGATTATTTTCGTTGTTCGAGGACGAACAAACCGATAAGTGTGGGGTAGTTGTTTTGCATGTAATTGTTGTGTTTTTCCTAGTATTTTTAGTTAGAATTTCATGTTGATTTTAGTAGTTTTTAATAGAACTTTATTAAGTTTTTATGTGGTTTTTCTTGTTTTGTTGCTTTTCACTTGACTTGTTAATTTTATATTTTAATGGGTTACTTGGTTCAATTACCTTGAGGTTTGGTGTAATTCTTGGGTTTTAATAAATAAAATTCTCTTTTAATAGGTGGCTTAATGATTTTTAAGTCAATCTAAGGCATGGAGACCATTTTTAAAAGGGGACAAAAATTCTTGAATGGTGGCCTAGCCTTGCCTAGGCTTGTCCATTTTCACGCCTAAGGAGCTGCACCCCTAGGCAGCTTTCTAGGCAGCATTTCAGTGCCCGAATTCTCGCCCAAAATGCAGCCCAGGCATGCCCAGAGTGGCGCCCAGCTCCTCCCCCAACCAGCGCCCCGCTTAGCCATCTTCTGCGCCTATTTCAGCGACCGAATTCTCGCCCAAAATGCAGCCCAGGCATGCCAAGAGTGGCGTCCAGCTTAGCCCACTTCAGCGCCCGAATTCTCGCCCAAAACGCACCCCAGTGTGGCGCCCAGGCTTGCCTACTCCCACACCCATTTTGGCGCCCAAGCTCGCCCAGAATCGTGCCCAGGCCTCCAGCCACACCCTAGCTCAGCCCAAGGACGCCCCAGCCAGCCCCACCACACCCAAGCTCGCCCAGACCGAGCCACCTTGAGCCAAGACCGCACAACCTTGAGCCATGGTCGAGCCACCTTGAGCCAAATCAAGCCAAAAAGCCCAATTTGGCCCATTTAACTCCATTTTAACCCAATTAGAACTAGTATAAATATAAGACAACTCTCATTTTTGTAAAACAACTCCCCTCCCAACCCTAACTTGGGTTTGGGATCAAAATTACTCTCAAGCTATTAGATAATTCCCTCTTAGGTTTTAGATTTAATTTCAAGTTTTGATGTAATTTCTTTTCCTAGATTAGATTTACTTTCATGCTTGGCCTTGGATTTGTAAGCCTAAGAAGAATCCAAATACTCCTTCTGATTGTTACTTTTGATTGCAATTATATACAAGCTTTGTTTCATTTCTTAATTCAAGTAAGTTTCCTTTCAATTTCATGTTTTGTGCTTTAATTCCATGCTTTGTTCTTCATTTCCATGCTTGTTCTTCATTTTAAGCTTTTTGTCTTAGCACCTTGAGTTCATGTTAGATCTTGGGGATTCGCTGTGGAATTTAGATGAGTGACACGTCTAAATCATAGATCGGGTCTTGGATCGTCTTAATTTTGAGTTTTTCACATGCTTTATTTTAAATCTTATTTCCATGCCTTGTTTCATGCTTAATTCCTAGATCTACTTTTTGTTGCTTGTTATTTTTTATAAAGTTTTAAACTTTCCCATCTATTTTTATTGTTTTATCCATTCATGCTTTCAATTTTTGCTTATTTGCATTATTCGAGTTTTTATGCATTGTTGTACCTTGTGCTTTCATGCTTGTACTTGGTGAAACATTGATTGTTCTTGCTAAATTTTCGATTTTGCTTGCATTTTCATATTCGAGGCATCCTACCAACTTGCAATTTCATTTCCTAGTTTAGTTTAGCTAGTTTAATTGCTTTATTGTCATTTTCCTTTTTATTTCTTCAAATTGATTTAGTAGTTCAAATTGATTTTTTTTTCATTCTCCTTTTCTTTTCAAAGCTTGAAACACATTGATTCTCTCAATCGAATTCCCATAATACCAAACCATGAACCCGTTGATATGTTTCATCACCACGAAAACTATTCTAATGAAATGGCGTTGTTGCGACTCGGCTTGGTTAAGGCTTTCGATTTGATTGTAATTTATTTGTGTTTTTATCTAGTTTTGTTATTTGACATTTTTTGCTAAGTATGTTAGGTACATATAGCTATGGTGGATACATTCTCGACATGGGAGGGCATGGTGAAAATCATGTCGGGAATGAGGTATTGTATAATGGCCTTGGCAACGTGGGAGGGCATGGTGCAAACCACGTTGCCAACGGTGGTTTCGACTATGAGCAACTCGGCATGGGAGGGCGTGGTACAAACCATGTCGGGTTTAGCAATTCCTCGAGTTCGGTTGATCCATATGGAGGATTTGGTGCTCCGACTCACTTCCCGAACATGCATATTCCGACTTTCAAGCCTTATGGTGGGTATAATGCTTCCAATCATTGCACGAGCTTGTCTATGTATGGCTTTGCGAGTTCGAATGAGTATGAGGGTGTCCAAATTCTGAATCCCGTCCTATATGATGGTTCTCTCACTTCCAATTTCGATTATGCCCCATTTGGTGCCACCAATAGCACTCATGATCCCGATCCGGATGCGTACTTTGGAGGTTTGAGCTCCAATGACCAAAATGCCCCTCCCGCCCTCAATATTCCGGTGCATGCTCTTATACCGCCCCCCGATCCGACTCTCTTGGACATTTTGCAACAATTAAATTCGTTGACCACTACGTTGGCCTCATATGATGCTAAGTTTAATGCTCTTGATGCTACAATGGACCAATTAGCAAGCGATGTGGATATGCTTCAAGGAGCTCATGCGGATTCCTTACTCATGGACATGCTACGAGAGTTAGTCGAAGAAGCTTATATGATAGAAAAGATCCTTGAGGAGGAGGTTGGATCGGATGTCGATATTGAAGGATGTTTTGAGGATGATGTGCCCCTTATTCTTAACGATGAGTCCGTTGTGCCTCTATGTGCCCCCGGTTTATGTGTAGATAATCCTCAATGTGTCTTTGAGGGCAACGACGACTTTTTAGATGAGGAGGTAGGGGTTATTGATGATAGGATTGGAGAATTTGAAGATTTTCTTGGGGTGGAGATCGTGGATGAGGGGCTGGGAGTCAATTCCATCGAGAGCTTGGAGATTTTCGTGGTGTGGAAATTTTCGATGCTAAGATTGAAGAGTACCATGAAGGTATCGGTGATTTGTTCGAGCTAACGCATACTTATTTGGAGGTAGAGGAGAGCAAACTGATTACCATCTTGGAAAATTCGAACCGAGGTGAGGAGGAGAGGATGGTTGAAGGGTTTAAAATTCTTAAGGATGCTATTGAGTGGAGACCCGGAGTGATTGAGAGAGTTATCCCTTTGAATTCGAGTTTTGATGAAATAGTAAGAGCCGGGACGTGGAGGTTGTTATTGGAGGGCTTAATGTTTGTACTCACCGAGAGTGAGTGGGTGAATCGTATTCACATGGTGCCGAAGGAGGGGAAAGGAGAATTGTTGGACACGAGGGCTACGACGAGATGGAGGATGTTGATTGATTCTAAGAAGTTTAATGCAGCTACTAGGAGAGATCATTTCCCTCCCTTGTTTGTCAATCGAAGGATGAACAAGCTAGCCAGCCATTATTCCTATCAGTTCTTGGACGAGTTTTCGGGCCACTTCAAAACCACCATCCCACCCGAGGACCTAGCCGAGGTGAGTGTCGATTGCCCGTTTGGAATGTTTGCTTTTTGGCGGATCTTATTTGAGCTATGCAATGTTCCAAGGACGTTCCTAAGAGTGGATCCTCCCGACAAGGAGGAGATTATTTTGGTGGACCCTCCAGTTATCTTCCCGCCTTGACCAAAAAGGGAGTACGTCGAGCTACTGACGTAAAACAAGTGCTTATTGGGAGGCAACCCAAGTTCTTCTCATTTATTTCTTTTATTTACTTTCTTTCTTCTTAAAATGAAAATCCTAAAAACATTTGAAAAAAAATTGAAAACTAAAAAAAATATTTTCGAGTTGTCTTTTGTTCCTTTTTGGTCTTTAATTTCGTTTTGTTTGGGTTTATGTACATATTTTCTTGAGTTTTTTATTTCGTGTGACTTTCTTGTATAGTCTTTTTTTTTCGACTTCAACCTTGGGCGATTGGATAAGTGAGTAGCGTTCATGAAGCCGGGAGATACTAGCCATCCTCGATTTTTGCTAGGATTGCTTAGATGCCTAGGTGGACCCCACCGAGCTTGACCAAAACTCGCTCGGTTAAGGAAGTTTCTATTCCCTCTCCTTTTACTTGGTTTTCATTAAAAATGTGGGTAATGCATGGTTTAAGTGTGGGGTGGGTAGGTGGTTAGGGTTCCAGTTTTTGTCGAGCATGATTTGTTGTTCTTAACTCGAGCCTTGGCGAAGTGACGCTTACTATTTGCACATTTATATGGTTGAGTCGATTTTTGTGTCTTTTGTGTATCTTTATTACATTGTTGAACAATCCACATGCTTGGAAGTTTGAATAGTTTACTTGTCGGATTTTTACATGTTTATGGCCTCTTGTGTGAGGGGTTGAATTTTTGTTCTTCGTCCAATACCCGCCCATATATATATATAATCAACATTTTCTCGTGAAAAGATTGCAAAGCACTAAAAACTCTTTGGACTTTGCTCCCAAATTCAGTGCAAACAAGTGAGTAGCCTTGTGTGATTTATTGGCTTGCTTGCATTTTTATGGAAATTGCATTGAGGAGGTTTGACTCTGCTCGTACATGATTGAATTTGAAAATGACCTCGGGGCACATATATCACCCTTGTTCCGGCCATATCCATATATATAAGCTACTTTAAAAATCCTAAATGAGCCCCCCTTGAATCTTTATCCCGTTTCTTGTTAGCCGAGCTCGATTTTAGCTTTTGTATCTTCATAATTGTGAGGAGATAGTTTATTTTTAGTTGATGAGAGATGTGTGGGAAATATATTGTGGGTTTTGGGTTTTGAGTTGCCTATATAAAAAAAAGAGAGAGAGAGAAATGAAAAAAATAACAATAATACCTCCAACACAAATCACGAAAATTGATAAAGCGTGCGTTCAAGTGAAAAGCCTAATTCAAAAAGGCTAAATTTAGTAAAAAGAATCAAATTCAAAAAGCTTCGAAGTGTTTTGAAACAAAAGTCGAGAAAGCGTGTGAACAAACGAAAGGGTTTCGAATGAAAGTTTGGTAATTTTGGAAGGGTGAAGAGATCATAAGCTTCGGATTTTAGAAGTTAGAATTTTTGTGTGTTATTGATCACGTTTGGTCGTGTGTTAGCCACTATATCCAAATGTTTCATACCTTACCAAAGAACCAACATTACAACCTGATAAGCGATAAATTACACGCTAATTGACGGTTTAATTCCGGTGATTTTATATGCTTAATATTATCATATATGCTTATTTCTCGCATAATTATTATTATGAACAATCAAGCACCAATCGTATATTTATTCTCTATTTTGCAGTATTTGGTGCTATATTTATCGAAGGATGTCTCACAAGGAATTAGAGAAACGAGGATTGACGAATCAACGAGAGAAAAATCAAGAATCAGGATGTTGCGTCGACAACGCGTCGATGCCGAGGATGGCTCGCGTCAGTCAACGCGATGTGCGGTGTTGCGCTGGCTGTGCACTCGTCGATTGACACTGGGTCGATGCCATGTCGATGGGAAGCTGCTGAAGCATCGACAGAAGGTCCGTTAGTCGACGCAATGTCGACGCTCATGTTCTGAAGCGTCGATTGGAAGGGCGTCAGTCGACGCAATGTCGACGCTCATGTTCTGAAGCGTCGATTGGAAGGGCGTCAGTCGATGCAATGTCGACGCTCATATTCTGAAGCATCGATGGGATGGGCGTCAGTCGACGCCCATGCAGGACGATATAGGCGGGTGATGCGCGTCGACGCCGATGGCTGGTTCGCGTCAGTCGACACTCCGTCGATGCCGACTCGGCAGAGTTATTTTAGGAAGAATCTTGGGCGGCAAGAAATAGGATTTCTATATAAATCCCGACCCTATTTCATCCCAGAGGCATAATACAACATATCCTAGGGTTCTAAGGAGGTCCAGAGAGGTTCCAATTCGTCCCAAGTCATCCATACGCAAGAGAACTTGAAGATTGACGTTCGAAGACGCAAGATTCAAGTTCAACACATCGTCTCTCCTATTTTATCAAGGATTGGGTTTGTTTATCTGAACCTTTTCTTTTATTTTCTTAACTCCATGAGTGAGTAAACTTATTATCTAGTTCTAGGGATGTTGAGACCCTCGTGAAACTATGTTTAATTGATTTATGCAATATGATTGTTCGTTCGTCACTTGCGATTGTTTGTGTTGTTCTATTTTCAATTCATGATTGCTTAATTCTTAATTTGGCTTGATCACCTAGATTAGGGATTGGTTATCTATTGCTAGAAATAGGATTGCTTCCCGTGTAATTGTCGTAATTACTATTTCTCTGAAGCAACTAATGATTGTGAATCGTTAGGGACAACACAACATAGGTTGAATGAACCGAGCTTATGCGTTTGTTGCCTAGATTAATCTATTTGCCTAATTATTAATGCTGTTGTTGGGTTGAACCTAGAGAGCTTATTCTAGGTTATTCAATAATTAGAWTCAARTAAAGAGCTTATTTTAATTGAGTACACAGTAAGGGTAAATTCGAATAGCAGAGCTTATTGCTACTTAGGGTTTTTAGTCGCATGTGATGAATGGATTATGATATTATGATTGGTTAAATGAGTGAATCGAGAGTGGAAACTGAACTAGAACTAGACCTTTATTATTATTGAATTCCTTGTTAATTATTTTTTTGCTAGTTTAATTGCTTCTTTTTTTTATTAGTTAATTTAATTCATAATTCCTCACCCCAATTATTTATTTAAATAAAATACGAATCATCACAATCTAACCACACTCCTCGTGGGATCAACCCTTACTTATCGCTACTACTAGTTAGTGGAGAGAAGTTGACGAAAATAAATATTTAATTTGACGCTTGACGACGGACGGTCAAATTTTGGCGCCGTTGCCGGGGAGTGACGCGCTAAATTGTGATTTTTAGTATTTTATTTTATCTTTAATTTTATTTGGAATGAATTAAAATATTTTTGAGTGTTTTCTCAGGTGAATGAACTTGAGATCATCCGGGAAGAAGAATTTGCATTATTATCCGGAAATCAACAAGAGAGGTCGTGAGTTAAAGAAGAAGAAGGAGGTTTCAAATCGGGAACAGGTATTACCCAATTACATATCCGAGGAATCTTCGAGAGAGAGCGAAGAACGAGAAGACGAGACGATGGCTGGTCAAGCGGAACGAACGTTGAAGGAGTTGGAAAATCCCGACCTTCCTCAACAACCATTGTGCATCACTTTTCCAACGGTGAACGATGCTACATTTGAGCTACGGTCCGGATTAATCCATCACCTACCATTATTCCATGGACTCACTGGTGATGATCCGCACAAACACTTGAAGGAGTTCGATGTCATTTGCACAAGCATGAAACCCGATGGAGTCACGGACGAGCAAATCAAGCTAAGGGCATTCCCCTTTTCATTAAAAGACCTAGCCAAGGACTGGCTTTATTACCTACCTTCGGGATCCATCACTACGTGGGGGGGCTATGGAGAAAACATTCTTGCAGAGGTACTTTCTCGCATCACGAGTGGCAAATCTTTGAAAAGACATTTGTTTGGCTAGGCAGGTGCAAGGAGAAACGTTGCACGAGTACTGAAAACGATTCAAGAGGCTTGTTGCGAGTTGCCCTCAACACCAAATGGGCGAGCAACTTTTGATCCAATACTTCTATGAGGGATTGAGTCTCACTGATCGAAACATGATTGATGCTGCTAGTGGAGGCACCTTGATGGACAAGACACCGACAGCAGCAAAGGAACTAATATCAAACATGGCATCCAATTCCCAACAATTCGGCAACCGTGATCCTTCATTGAAATCGGTAAATGAGATGGGTAATGATTCATTGCAGGCCCATTCAATTGAATTGAAGGCCATGATAAGTGCGGGAGGAGCCCCAAAGGTTCGACCATGCGACTTATGCGAAACAGTGGAGCACGTTACTGATGAATGTCCACATTTTTACACGGTACGCGAGGCGCACATGAATGCGTTAGGAACTGGAAATGGGAAAGGGAGAAAGTACGATTCGTACCCCCACACCTTCAATCCGAGATGGGGCGACCACCCTGGTTTTAGATGGAGGGATCAGCAAGGAAATATACAGCAAGGAAATATACCTGGAAATCAAGATCAAGGGCCCTCTCAAGCTCAACAAAGGGGGCAAAACTTTCCTAATCAATACCAAACCCGACAACAAGGGGAAAACTCATCTCATCACTGGCAGAGATGGTGAAACTAATGGCAACAAGTTCCGCTCAATTTCAACAAGAGCCCGCCAAATTTCAACAAGAGACCAAAGCATCCATAAAAAACTTGGAAATGCAAATGAGTCAAATGGCTGTGCACATAACCTAATTGGAAGCGCAAGGCGGCGGCCGACTGCCACCTCAAACCGAGGTAAATCCGAGGAATGTGAGCGCCATAACAACATGAATTGGCAAGAAGGTGGAAGGATCGGTCGATCCAGTGCTAGAGCCGGACAATGAAGACAAAATGGAGGAAGAAAACTCGGAGCCAAAAGATGCTAAAAAGGGTAATCCTAAACCTTCTAATAATTTTAATAACCCCGTTGTTTCTCCTCCTAGGATCGAGCCACTTCCATTTCTATCAAGAATCAAGCGCCATGCTAAGGAAGACACGGAGAGGCAAATACGAGATGTTTTCAAAAAGGTGGAGATCACTATTCCACTTGCCGATGCGATCAAGCAAATTCCTCGTTACGCCAAATTCCTCAAGGGTTTATGTACTAACAAGAGAAGCTTAAAGGGGGATGAAAAGGTCCTAATGGGAGCAAACGTGTCGGCCGTATTCCAAAAAAGCTTGCCACAAAAGCGGAATGATCCGGGCATGTTTTTCATTCCATGCATGATTGGAGACATGCGATTCGAGCGAGCCATGCTAGATTTGGGGGCATCAATAAATGTTATGCCACGCACCATTTTCGAATGTTTGAAAGTTGGGCCATTGAAGAAAACTGGGGTGGTGATCCAACTTGCCGATCGAAGCACTGCCTACCCTGATGGTGTTGTTGAAGATGTCCTCGTAAAGGTGGATGAGTTGATTTTTCCAGCCGATTTCTATGCATTGAGCATGAATGAGTCTGCATCAAAATCGCCACCTATCTTGTTGGGGCGACCATTCTTGAACACTGCTCAGACAAAGATCGATGTCACTCGAGCGCAGGAATTTCTCGAAATGCATGAAAAAGATAAGCTCGAGACGATGATCACACGAAGTTTGGGGGAGGACTCATTGCTTTTGAGTTACCCTCTAACTGAACCGACTTGGGAGGACGACGTACGAGAGACAATGTCGGCCTTGCATGCACTTAATGCGAAACCAAAAGAAGAGGACGTGAATTTCATCAAACTTCCCAACTCGAACGAGAAAGCCGTTCCATCCATAGTCAAGGCACCGGAGCTCGAACTCAAGGCCCTACCGGAGCACTTAAAGTATATTTTCTTGGGCGATAACGAAACACTGCCTGTGATCATTTCATCTCGCTTAGACAACCTCCAAGAGGCGTCACTGCATCAAGTACTCAAGGATAACAAGCAAGCAATCGAGTGGACCATTGCGGATTTACGAGGGATAAGTCCTTCCTTGTGTATGCACCGAATTTTACTCGAAGAGAATGCTGTACCATCTAGGGAACCCCAAAGACGACTGAATCCACCAATGATGGAAGTGGTAAAGAAGGAGATTTTAAAACTGCTTGATGTTGGGGTGATTTACCCCATTTCTGACAGTCGGTGGGTGAGTCCGACTCAAGTCGTTCCAAAGAAGTCGGGTGTCACGGTGGTCGAGAATCAAGAAGGCGAACTGGTTCCAACAAGAATTAAAACGGGATGGCGAGTTTGTATTGACTATCGTAAGCTTAATGCCATGACTCGCAAGGACCATTTTCCTCTTCCATTTCTTGATCAAATGATTGAGAGGTTGGCGGGCCATTCATACTACTGCTTTTTGGATGGCTACTCGGGATATTTCCAAATTCCTATAGCACTCGAGGATCAAGAGAAGACTACCTTCACATGCCCCTTCGGCACATTTGCCTATCGCCGCATGCCATTTGGACTTTGCAATGCACCGGCCACATTCCAACGATGCATGGTAAGTATCTTTTCGGAATACGTTGGCGAGATTATAGAGGTCTTTATGGACAATTTTAGCGTTTATGGCAATTCTTTTGAGGTATGTCTTGAGAACTTATCTTTGATTTTGAAACGTTGTGTTGACACTAATCTTGTACTAAATTGGGAAAAATGTCATTTTATGGTGGAACAAGGTATAGTTCTAGGGCACATTGTCTCATTGAAAGGAATTGAAGTCGATAAATCTAAGATTAATACCATAACTGCGTTGCCTTACCCCGCCAATGTGCGGGGAATTCGTTCTTTTCTTGGCCATGCAGGATTTTATAGGAGATTTATCAAGGACTTTTCGAAGATCGCATCGCCACTTTGTAGGCTCTTGCAAAAAGATGTGGAGTTCAAGATTGATGATGACTGCAAGAAGTCCTTTGACAAACTGAAGGAGCGGCTGACCACCTCTCCGGTTATCCAACCACCAAGATGGGACCTACCGTTCGAGATAATGTGCGATGCGAGTGACTATGCTGTGGGAGCCGTGCTAGGGCAGAGGGTGAACAGAGAAACCCATGTGATCTACTATGCATCGAGGACCTTGAACCCTGCCCAAGAAAATTACACTACCACGAAGAAGGAGCTTCTAGCTCTTGTGTTTGCCCTTGAGAAGTTCCGCTCATACATCATTGGATCAAAGGTGGTGATCTTTAGTGATCACGCGGCCCTACGACATCTACTTACAAAGAAGGAGACGAAGCCACGACTCATACGGTGGATGTTACTTCTCCAAGAATTCGATTTGGAAATCAAAGATAAAAAGGGAGCCGAGAATACCGTGGCCGATCACCTTAGTAGATTAGTGCATGTGGATGACGAGCTACAACTTGATGAGAGGTTTCCGGACGAGCAACTACTTGCGGTTGAACACATGGATCCTTGGTATGCTGACTTGGTAAATTTTCTAGTTGCTCGTGTGTTTCCAACAGGGCTGACGAAAGCAAGGAGGGACAAGCTAAAGATTGATGTGAAGTATTATGTGTGGGACGATCCATACCTTTGGAGGCATTGTGCTGATCAAGTCATTCGAAGATGCATCACCAAATCAGAGTTCCACGCTATTCTTTCATTTTGCCATTCTCATGCATGTGGAGGACATTTTGGATCGAAGAGAACTGCGCATAAGGTACTTGACAGTGGTTTTTATTGGCCATCCCTATTTTGGGATACGTATGAATTTTGTAAGGCATGTGATAATTGTCAACGCACGGGGATCCTTTCACGGAGAAATCAAATGCCCTAAGTGCCCATAATGGTTTGTAAAATTTTTGATGTCTCGGGCATCGACTTTATGGGCCTCTTCCCAAATTCATTCAAAAATATTTATATTTTGCTGGCGGTGGATTATGTCTCCAAGTGGGTGGAAGCGAAAGCCACCTCAACTAATGACTCGAAGGTTTTTGCACGTTTTATTAAATCTCGGATCTTCTCAAGGTTCGGGATCCCTCGAGCTATGATAAGCGATCGTGGCACCCACTTTTGCAATAAAACAGTGGAGGCATTACTTCGAAAGTATGGTGTTGCTCATAGGCTTTCTACGGCCTATCATCCTCAAACAAATGGGCAAGCCGAGGCTTCAAATCGAGAGATCAAGTCCATTTTGGAGAAGACCGTCAAAGTAAACCGCAAGGATTGGAGCATCAATCTGAAGGATGCACTGTGGGCGTATCGCACGGCGTATAAGACACCGATTGGGATGTCGCCGTATCGCCTCATTTTTGGGAAGCTATGTCACTTGCCGGTGGAGCTCCAACACAAGTCGTTTTGGGCCGTGCAGCAATGCAACTTTGATTTTTATGAGGCCGGTGCGCTAAGGAAGTTGCAACTGCGAGAATTGGAAGAAATTCGAAATGAAGCGTTCGAAAATTCGCTGATTTATAAAGAGAAGACGAAAGCGTTTCATGACTTGAAGATTTCAACGAAGGAGTTCGTAGTGGGCCAGGTAAGTTGCCGGTAAGCTATTTCATTCTCGCCCACGTTTTCCCGCATGGTAAGTTGCGGTAAGTTGCATTCAAGGTGGGTTGGACCATTTGTTGTCACCCACGTTTTCCCGCATGGTGCGGTGGAGATCTTTAGCCCGAAAATGAACAAGACGTTCAAGGTGAATGGACACCAACTCAAACCGTATTATGAAGGGTTTCGCTCCGTTGATGAGGAACGGATGGAGTTGGAAGCACAACCTATGACTTGATCAAGGTAATAAGTCGAGCCAACGACTTTAAACAAAAGCGCTTGTTGGGAGGCAACCCAATGTTTACTTATTTTATTTTCTATTTTTTTTCTTGAAGATTTGGAGGCGATGAATTGTTTTGGATGTGTGGGCCACTTTTCAAGGGACTGAGCATCATAATTATTAAGACCAAGACTCCTCGACATTTCCCCGGGTGATTTGTTTTCCTACTCTTCCCTCATAAAATTTATGATGTGCTTGTTCTTGTTTCGCTTGAGGACAAGCAAAGTTTAAGTTTGGGGGAGTGAGCTATTGTGGTTATTATTGAGGAGTTTTGTGCTAAAAATTTGAAAAAGTTTGACAATTTTTTGTGATAAACACCGGGGGATTAGAAGAAAATAATTAAAAGTACTCGCTTGAATTGCCTTGATGAACTACGTTTCGGTTAAAGTCTTTAGTCGTCATTTGATTTAGAGGTCAAAGGTACGCTTGTTAGTGCTTTTGTGATTCATATGTGGGGCGTCAATTCTATATTATTGCGTTGTTAATGTGTACTTGTGGTTGTCGTACTTAATATAAGTTTGTGTGGGGCCTTGAAGTTGGCGGTTGAGTGATGATATCCTGTTAGTAGAAACAGAAGTCAAATAAAGTTTGGTTGGGGTATACCGGCATGGTGAAAGTAGAAAATTGAAAAATCAAAAAGAATTGAGGTGCCAAAACAGCTGCCTATCCGTATTCATCAAGTGCATTCGCTTACAAATTCCAAAGAGCGAAGTCCAACGAAGATGCTAGTAGCTCAACAATTCATGCACGTGCTCAAAAGGCGCATCACACTATCAAATTCTCAAAACATGGCGGAGGTGAACTCAACAAATCAAACACCCAATCAAGACAATCCTCCTATCCAGCGCCTTATAATCATTATGGAGTCAAGGACGGTAGTACGGAGCTGCGGGCCTCAATTGAAAAAAATAAAAAAAATAAATAAATGGGAGAGGACGAGATATTTGATAAATTCCAACGATGGATAGAGCCAAACCATTGAGTAGCGAGGGGGCACCATAGTGCATTGACGTGACGTGTATAAAAAGGGGTTGCCAAGCCACTGGGATCACCTAGGCCAATACATGAAACGTCTAAGATTTCTAAAAATATAGTGGTGTCTAGAGTCCGAATAAATTCACTTGGGTAATTTGAGTGAGTTACTTATATTATGTTTGTCCTATGCTTTAATTCTTCATATTGCTTGAGGACAAGCAAGGTTTAAGTTTGGGGGATTTGATAAGCGAGAAATTACACGCTAATTGACGGTTTAATTCCGGTGATTTTATGTACTTAATATTATTATATATGCTTATTCCTCGCATAATTGTTATTATGAACAATCAAGCACCAATCGTATATTTTTTCTCTATTTTGCAGTATTTGGTGCTATATTTATCGAAGGATGTCTCACAAGGAAGTAGAGAAACGAGGATTGACGAATCAACGAGAGAAAAATCAAGAATCAGGATGTTGCGTTGACAACGCGTCGATGCCGAGGATGGCTCACGTCAATCGACGCGATGTGCGGTGTTGCGCTGGTTGTGCGCACGTCGATCGACGCTGGGTCGACGCCATGTCGACGGGAAGTTGCTGAAGAGTCGACAGAAGGTCCGTCCAAATGTGACATGCCATAAAAATACAGAAAACACCAAGTAAGAAAGAGTGCAAATCAATCCTCGCCATCCGCATCATCATCGCCATCTTCCTGCTCCTCACCATCAGCGTCCATGTCGGCCTCACCACCTCCCATGCCATACTCCACCATTTTTTCAGTAATTTGCTTCTCAAAATCAGGAATAGAAGCCCCATTCCTCAGCATCTGGAGGGCCTCCTGCATAGTGGATAAGTACGAGGCACTGATCATGGGCCGAAGAGTCTCAGTTCGGTACTCCTCGGTGCCGACATCCTTTCCCCTCTCGAATGCGGCTTCCTCCCCTTGAGCATGGGCAGTCACCAGCTCGGAGTGCCCCTGGACCAGCTCAGCATGCTGGGTCTTCAAGCCATCCAGATCGGACAAAGTCCGCTGGGTTGCGCTCAGAGCCGCCTCGACGGACTGCTCCCTTTCTTAGCTCGCGCCATCAAGGAGTCGCGGTCGAGAATGAGTTACGTGCACTAATTGTGCGCCTCCTGAAAAGCAGTGAAGTCCCGCTGGAGCTGGGCATGGTCCTTTCGGAGGTCAGAAAAACTCCGTCGAGCTAGCTGCATCGAGGCGAAGGCCCGACAAAGGTTCGCCTCTGAGAACCCCAGTTGACTGTCCCCATCGAAGTCGGAGACCCAACCATCTAGGCTCGGCCCCCAGTTGCAAGCGATGCTATCCGAGAACTCGGAAAAGGGATGCCCTCCAACAGACCCACCGGCAGCGTTGGGAGCATAACACCCCGAATAGTCATACTCGGGATGGGTACGCTGAGGACGGGGACCGCCGAACACAATCTCTTCGTGCTCAACAGTGATGGGCTCCTGATGAGAGCTCCCTTCACCGGCCTGTGGGGCCGAGAAGGACTCCGAGGGAGCAGACGGGGCTGACGAGCTGGCTTTCTTCTTTTTTCTGCCGCTAGTAGCCGCCGGCCTCTTTGCTGGCTTCTTAGTGTTCAGCTCCAAGAATTTGGCTGCTCGGTCGAGTGCAGAGAGAGACATGCTTCTGTCAAAGTAAGGGTAATACACTGCAAACATAGAAAGAGGAGCTCAGAAAAAATACAAATAAAAACTGAAATCTAAACATTAACATAGCGCAACCGAGCAAAAAACTGTCGAGCATCCGAGCTCGGCTTGACAACACCGACCGACACGGGCGCTGATGCCAAAATGATGGGCGGCCCTGCCGAGCAGAAAAAATGCCGAGATGCCCAAGTCGGCTCGACAACATCGGCTGACAAAGGCACCGACGTTGAGAGATAACGAGCAACTCGGCCAAACAAAAAATGCCGAACAGAGAATCTAACGTCTTAAACATAAAATACCAACTGGAGAACTCAAATGCCAAGTTCGCAAAGGGACGAACGACTCACGCTCGATCAAGGACAAAAAAAAAATTCAAAATCCACTTACCAGGAATGGTTGGTCCAAGCTGAGATCGGAGAGGAGAATCCCTGAGACCATCCCTCCGGAGTTTGGCCTTGGTTAGCATGATTT
The DNA here is from genome assembly GCA_014905375.1 of Phtheirospermum japonicum. Taxonomy (NCBI): domain Eukaryota; kingdom Viridiplantae; phylum Streptophyta; class Magnoliopsida; order Lamiales; family Orobanchaceae; genus Phtheirospermum; species Phtheirospermum japonicum. The sequence continues at coordinate 1,034,497 of BMAC01000060.1, read as the reverse complement.
TGAAATACCTCGATTCAGGAGTAGAATCCAAAATATGTTACAAGCGAGCTATGAATTCCTGGCGGGGAACTGCTGGACGGCGGTAAACTGAAAACAAAGGAAAACAATGAGGATTAGAAAGAACAAGGAAAAAAATGTCGGCATTATACTAACCAAATTTCTGATAAGAATTCGGGGGGGGAATAAAGTGAGCCATCAGAATCTTTGGTTTGCCAATCTCCCCTGACGTAAAACAAGAATGGTTTCCAAATATGAAGGGTATCCGGAAGCCCTGTCACGAGGTGATTGAATTGGCCCGACCGGACTGAGGCATAATAAAATCCTGACATAGACCCATCGGATGCCTTGAAGTGGCAAAGCCAGCGAAGCTCCTCGAGAGTAGGGGCTGGCCAACCATTCTCACTAAACAGCACGAACAAACTTAAAATCCTGGCCACAGACAGAGGATGAAGCTGGAAGATGGGCAGCCCCAAGCCATTGAGAATATCCGTGAGGAGCTGAGGAAATGGGAACGAAACCCCATACTCGAGGCTATGCTTGAATAAAGTGGTACAGGAGGTCGGAGGGCTATGAATCTGCTGGGCATCGTAAGGGAGGAACAGACTAACAGACCCGAGTATACCACATACGCTCCGATACACGGCTAGATTATCGCCAGTTAGCTCGTTCTGCTTAACGACTATCTCGAGCATAGTTTCGTCCCAATCGCAGGGAGGGGGCCTCTTCCAATGACAAACCGAAGTACGCACGCCCAGACAGTCCATCCAGAAAACCAGGGGCTCAGTAGGGATCAATTTTTTAGCTTTAGATTTTTGAGACTTTTTGGCCCGGGGGGCCCGATCGGTGTCGCCACCCGCGGAGTCTTGGCCAGAGAGGTCGTCCAGGGGCTCAAGATCAGTTAGGTCTGTCCCAAAGTCCTCGCTGGCTGCACCAGTTCGGTCCTGGCTCAGACTCGGCATCCGAACCGACGCGCCGACCACGTCACCCTCGGGATGGTCGGTCAAACCATATTGAGGCTCTGGAAAAGACCCGCTTCCAGGCCCAAAGTGACAACCCTGTCCGAACTAGCCGCCAATCCCGAAGGATTGAGCATGGCCGAATTAGGAATAACCACCGAGCTGAAAATCATCACCCGGAAATTGCTCGAAGGCGAAGGGCCGCCCTTGGACAAAAATTTTCCCCGTACCGAAGCTCCCGTACTGATTAAGTCCGAAATCGCCGCCCTAGCCAGCCCCCTCAAATTCCCGAGAGCCGTCCGGAGAATAACCCGGACTACTTGACACGGGTAGAAATTGAAAGAAAGAAAAGGGAATTACCTTTGAGAATTAGGACTGAAAAACGAGGATCAGACGCGGTCGAAACGGGAGGGGAGTCTGCAGAACAGAAATCGGGATAGTGAGGTGTATCTTATGCGGTTGCTCAAAGTAAAGAGGTTTAGGAAGTGGATGGAATCACAAATAGAAGAAATGAGAAAGAAGTAAAGGCTGGGAAGGATATGTAAAGAAGATAAGGGTCACATGCCGTAAGAAACCAAGAGAAGGAATCACATGCCACTACATTCCAAAAGTACAAAAGGACAAGACCTGCAAAAGATTACAAAGGTACCTGAAACAGTTTCCGTCACGGAGAACGAGATGGTCAAACTGCAAATGGGACCATGTTGAAGAGACAAGGCATCCCGTGCCTAGGTCGGCTCGGCTCCCATAGACGACCAGGATTCAATAAGCCCGAACTCGACCACACGTGTCCGACTCCGTGCTCAGGGGCTTGTTGATGGTTGGTATCATTCCGAGGAGGATCCCCTGCCGAGTATCCACGCCAAGGATGCCGAGCAGACCCGAGCGCCAGCGCCGGCCATCCTGCCGAGTGCCCACGTTGAGGGTGTCGAGCATATTCGAACAGCCATGCCGAACAAACCTACCGAGCACATCCGCGCAGTGTCCGGAACAAGCCTGCCGAGCTGGAGCACACGGCGCACCGACCTGCCAAGCACATCTGCGCAGTGTCGCCGCGCACACATTTGCCGAGATGGAGCACACGGCGCACCGACCTGCCAAGCACATCCGCGCAGTGTCGCCGTGCACATATTTGCCGAGCTGGAGCACGCGGCGCACCGACCTGCCAAGCACATCCGCGCAGTATCGCCGCGCACACATTCGCCGAGCTGGAGCACGCGGCACGCCAGAGCTGCGGAGCGCACCCGCATTAGGTCGTCGGGCACACACCCGCTGAGCTGGAGCACACGGCGCGCCTGAGCTGCCGAGCGTATCCGCGTCAGGCCGCCAGGCCCACACCTACCGAGCAGGGCCGCCGAGCAGACTGACGCCGAGTGGAATGTCGATTACTCCCGCCCGGGGGTGCCGAGCAGGTTGAGCTCGGACACCTTGCCGAGCAGGGCCTCTTCCGGGGACGTCAGGCGCTCTGCGCTACCCGCCGAATTCTCCCGTCCGGGGGTGCCGAGCAGGTTGAGCTCGGCTACCCTGTCGAGCAGGACCTCTCCCGGGAACCTCAGGCGGTTCGTGCTGCACCCCGAGTACTTCCACCCGGGGGTGCCGATCAGGAAGGTGCCGAGCAGGGCGAGCTCCTCCGAGGGGTGCGCTGCCATAACCAGTTCGCCTCCGACCAGTCGACGATCTCAACATGCCGATCTTAGGTGTCAGGTCGACGTCTCCGGATTCGGCTTGCGAGAATAATGGTTGAGGTCGGATCAAGTCGTTGGAAAATGTCTGAGTTCGGTATTAAGGCGGTGGACACGTGAGCAGAAATCTTGGGGGACCAATAAGAGAGTGGCATGTGTCTAATTAGGATTTCAATGGAAAACTATAAATAGCTTCTCCAAGAGAGAGAGAAGGATCTCCAATTTTTTTAGAGAGAGAAACATAGAGAGCTTTAGAAAGAGAAAGCCTGTATTTAAAAGTCAAGCACCTGTAAAAAGGGTCCGGCTAAGGCCGATCCGAACTGATTTTGAGGAATAAAAGTTAAGCACCTTTTTCACTCATTTTCTGATATCTGATTGCTGCTCTTTTACTATTTTTTTTTTTGTATTGGTTGTGTTACTCTTAACATAAACAATAATATTTAAAGTTTTGTAACGGGCAAATAGAAAATAAAAGAATACAAATATATTTTCAATTTTAATTTCAATTTTAACAAATATAAATTCTAAGTTTAAATTAATAATAAAATTAAAAAAAATGAAAAACGGGTCAACCCGCTCCGGCCCATGAAAATCCGCGGGCTTAACGGGACAGGCCAAAAAACCCACGATCAAACAAGCCTGGGAAATAGAATCCCAAAACCGCCCGTTTGCACGGGCTAATGGACCAACCCGTGAGCTTTGATCCATTTTGACAGTGCTATATATCTTCACTCAATTTGGTCAAAGTATTTACGTTTGTTTGACTACTATACTAATTGTCGTAACAAGTGCAAAATATAGATTTTCAATTTAAAAACATCAAGACTTTTCTCCTATCAATCATTATACGAGAAAGATTGAATGGAATACTGTTACCAATTGGGAAATAAATTGTCAGAGATCTCAATTAACATAGTTGATTAATACTTTTATTGCCAAGATTATGAAGTGAATTATATTTAATTAGTTTTTTTAATTTATGTGAAAATATAGGCCCATTTTAAAGTACACCTCAGGCCAAAAATGTACACTCCGAACTGCATAATGTTCAACAAAGTTGTATGTCATGAAAGATTATGTAACATTTTAAAATACATGATTTAATTTGCTATGTACATAATATTATTATCCACACGAAACAGGAGACGAAAAAAAAAAATCTATGAAAAAAGAGGCGATTAATGGTGTCGACTCGGCAATACCACCGCCGACAATGTAAGTTGAAAACGTGTATGGGTCGCTAACTATTCTAATAAATATCCTCTTCTATTCTCCGTGACAAATTTGATTTCACACCCTTTTGCCATCTCCACCCCTCATTTTTGCCCTTTTAAAATTGCCCACTGGTCATCTTTTCTTCCCTTGATATCCTCAACCGAAAGAAAAAACTTTGTCAAACTCAGAAAGTTGACAAACCCCACCAAATCAAAAAAGCATGTAAGAAGACCAGCCCAACGGCATTTCTTTTATCATTAAATCTAGATCCAGATAAATAAGGACGATTTTATAATATTATCAAAAATAAATATGTGTTTTGTTAAAGTTATTTTTTATTAAGTATTTATGCTTAAAATTTAAAGTACTACTTTCTCTCTCTTCATTAATGTTTGCAGCTTCTTAATAATCCTAAAACCAAAAATAGCAGCACATTTCAAAATTATTCGTACTTTGAGAATTGAGACCCATATTTTTATTTCTTGTATGAACAAAAAAATAGAAAACATATATTTACATACTTTATAATAATAATAATAATAATAACCAATATTGGAAATATTTTACATGGATAGGAGTTATAAACTTAACAATGACTTGAATTATAGTTGTTGATTTTTTTTCTTTTTATAAATATAACTTAAGAAATCAGAGTCTTAATTTTAAGAAATAGACCCAAATGTAAATAAAAATAAATTAAAAAGATATTGTTTACAAAATCAAACATCTTTACTAAAATATTTCAAAGAAACATACAATATGCAAATAATTTCAATCACTATATTAACACGTAATTTACTGAGTCTAAACTATAAATACAATGTCCAATTAAACAAGGAGTACTTGAATATGTGACGAATGATATTACAATTCGCGTGTCTTTTTCGTTAGACCGAGAGAAATGAAAAAAACGTATCATGTTACCATTAGGGGCTTGCACGGTTCGAAATTTTGCAAATCTTATGAAATGTACTTCTTAGAGATTATTTCTTTTTGCGAAGCGGTTCTACGAAAATTCAAACTACTGAGAGGGTTCGATTTGGTGTGGCACGGTCCACAAAGTCAAACATTCTTTTTATATATTATCATAAATTCGGGGTAAAAATGATAGAAATTCAACTAATAAGTAAACAGTAACGCAATATATTACATATATCAACTAAGAGTCATCTCTTAGTAAAAAATCCATATATATAGTCTTATTTATATATTATATCATGCAAAAGACATTCGTTCAAATTAAAAGTACAAATATTACTTAACTTTATCTACTAGCCATATTGTGACACTGGGGGTGGAATGAAATTTGGAGATCACCGTAAAAGAGTTTAATAGTTAACATAACAAGTGTTATTAGTTTAACATTGATAACAGATTAAACTATTAATTTTGGCCATGATAAAGACTGTTGACAAGAAACTTATTACTTAAACGATAACTTTAATATATATTAATTTATAAACATAATATTAATTTGCACATATATTTAACTTTTAATAACCAATACTATAAAATTAAAAGTATTATCATAATTTTATCAATATATTAAATGAATAATTTCATATGAATTTAACTCACTAATAGTTACTTTATATTAACTATATATCAAAAATTGTCTACTATCATATTAACTTGATAAATTAACTTTGTTAGGGTTTCTTCATTTTTTGTTAAGCAAATATTTTGATAAATTATACATGCATGCATTTTTCGTGTTTCAGTCTCTAGACTTTTAACAATCAATCTCGTACAGTTAGGTAAAGATATTTAATATTAATTGATCCTGAATAATTACTTAAAATATTAAAAATAAAAAACATAATTGAAATGTTATAACATATAATAAAATAAATCTAAATTATACAAAAAAATATATAAAAGTGTGATTAACTTCTAAATAATTATTTTATAAATTTGAAAAGGAAAAAATAAATAAATATATAAAATAATATAAAATTTAAATTTTTATGATTTTCTCAAACTTTAGATCTATATTGTAGGAATAATGTCTTATTAAATTGTAGCTTATAAGTTAAAAAAAAAGTGATTTTCTCAACTTTTAGATATATATTAACCATTTTTTTCTCATACTGAAACTATAAGAAAGTTCCAAACTACTTTTTTGTATCGCACGGGTAAAAGACCTCAAGAATTATTTGTTGCTAGAAATTGTGTAAGTATAAATAGAATAAATAATGTTATAATTTGTGTTCATTCTTTTTCAATTTTGAATTCTTGTTATTCTTAATTAATATTACTCTTGTATAAATTTCACGTAATACCCAGGTAGTCACATATTCTATAAAGAAATTTGATACTATTTAGTGAACAACAACCTAAACATGTAAATTAATTTCATTTGGCACACACATCGCACATGATACAACATACAATATGTTGAATAGTGTCAGCTAATATAATATGTCAATATGATAATGATATTGATACAAAATACTGCTACAATATGTATACTAAAGTTTTAATATAAAAATCAAGAAGATAAGATGTACTTTTTTTAATTACCCTTATTTTAAGATTTTTTCTAATTTTTTATATCTATCATAAAGTATTAAAAAATATCATTTTATAACTTTTGTGTAATATTTATGTCGCAATATCGAGAGTTAAGATGCAGAAAGTATTAGAAATCCTTTCATATGATGAGAATGGTATCGTTGTAAATAAAATACTTGATATAATTTACACAAAGATTTTTCATAATTTAAAGTGAATAATTTTGTAATTTGATAGTACATTTAATTCAATTTATCTAACTATTCAATTATTTCTTAAGTATTCGTGTAGCTCATGAACCTTAAACTAGATAGGTAGATTGATACACACACAAACACACACGTGTGTGTGTGTGTGTTTGTTATATGTAATATGAGTGAAGATCGTAATATACATACATACATACATACATACATACATACATACATACATACATATACATATACATATAGGAGTGGTTCAAATGGAACTATGTTATTATATGCGAACCTGCAAACTAGTGTTTTTATTATATACCAGCAAGTATTTTTATTATACAATCAAAGTGCTTTATTAATATTTTCAGTTATATACACCAGTAGTGCTTTTATTATACAATCCTAATGCTTTTAATTAAATAAGGGAATACACAAAAAATCTGATCCATCCATTTAATTAGATCTAAAACCCATAATTGACCCTAGGTTCACATATAGGAACATGGTTCTCATTTGAACCTAATCATATATATATATATATATATATATATATATATATATATATATATATATATATATATATATATATATATATAATGTGTAAAAGAAAATGTTATTAAAAAACAATAAAACACAATATATAATTAATATAGTTCATGCATATTTGGAAAATTATTATTATATAGCAACTATAATAATTATAATTGGCAGTATCCCCAATTTTCAGATAAAGTAAGTAAATAGGAAACAAATTAATTCGTTTGTTTGAACTTTCAACAAAAAATTATTAAGTTTTTTTTTATATATATAATTGTAGAAAAGATCTAAATTAGTTATTCAACTTAAAGAGGAAACTACATATAAAATATCAATAAATAAATTTATGGAAATAAAATTAAAATAATTTTAATGATTTTATTATAAACATTTACTTACTTTTAATATGTGTGCATCACATAAGTACGAGTGATACACTATATTATATTTGAAATGCATATAATTGTCGTACAATACCTCACTATTAGATAAAAGATCATTTTACAATAGTATTGTACCGATATCTAATCTATATTAATTATAACATGGTACAATTAGGTTCTCAAACTCCTAATATTATTATTTTCCAAGTACGAAAATATAAATAATTCATATAATTATAAAGAACTAAAGTCTAAATTAGTTATATTAATTAAAAAGACAAATTATATATGAGATAATCTTAATTGTAAAAAAAAAAAAAAAACTCAATTAAGAAAATAATCTAAATGAGTTATATTTATGATACAAGTTAAAATAATTTTTTTATATAACTTTCAGTTAACTAAATAAGTAAATTAGGAGTTATTTGCAAGATATTTTAAGTATGTAAATAAAACTTATAAACGAGATTAATTTAAACATGAAAATATAAAATTATTTAATAATAATTAATAAACAATGATTAGACACCAGTACAATAAGATACAGGAATATGATATTTTTGAGTTTTCTCTATATATGTAAGTAAAAAGTATTTAATGAATTTAATATAAATTAAAAAATAGTAATTGAACACAAGTATAATACGACAATAGTTGAGAATATAATATTTTTCTGAATTGATTTGATCTTAAAAACTTAAATGTATTTGTATATAGTAATGTAAAATATTTGATCGTGGCTATTGAAAAACTTATAACTTATTTGTACATAGAGTCACCAAATTAATTGCTTTAGTTAGTCACGTATGTAACCAACTAAGGTGTCACTTTAACTAATTTGCAAATCAAATAATATAAGAACTTATACATCTAGAAAAAGTAGAAACCCGTAGAAAAAGGGCGTAGTCAGAATTTTTTTCCCTAGGCTGCCTGAATAAAAATATTTTAGTAGGTTTATTTTATATTTTGTATACGATTTTTTTTTATACAGTCATATTATTTAAACAAAAATACATATTTTTACGATGAAACGTTGTAGTTAACATAAATATACATGTTCAAAAAGTATGATATTTTACTTTTAAAATATGTATTTTTTATTTAAAAAATATGATTGTCTAACGGAAACCTTTCGTATGCTTAGTGCACAACAATTCTTGAATGTGTCTTTATGTGTGTGAATCAACATATAATAAAATACTAGTAATTTATAAGAAAATAGATATATTCTATGTGTTATATTAGCCATGACAGTCATAATTCTTGACTAACTTAACCATTTTAAAAAAACGGCAGTACTTTATGTGATCCAAAAAATGTTTGGAGGTTGAGACGTAAAAACTAATTGGAAATAAGACAAATTAACTACATCTAACAAATCTAAAAAATACGTATAAAATATTCTATATTAACTACAAATATTAGTGATTCGAATAAGAATAAAGTAATAAGTTGAGTTATGAAAATAAATGTGTCGTGCAGTTTTTCATTAAACAATCATCATTAATTATTGAATTAGTGTCGATAAACTATTGTTTAATGTAGGAAATTCTCCTATATAATCAATCATCACTAATATAATTTATAAATTTTGAACTAAAATAATTAAAATATAATTGGTCTAGAATAAACCCAACATGGGCTAATTTAATTTAATATTAACTAATTATTTATTTTTCTTAAAAATATAAATAAAATAAAAGTAAAATAAATAGTTAAACATGGGCTAGAGCCCACCCCAGCCCTTGGGGTGGCTCCGCCCTTGCGTAGAAACCCTAATATTTACAAAAAAACTACTAAATAAATTAAGGAATGTTAACAAAACTTAGTCAGATTGGTCAAAAGGTAATGTTATATAATAATAAACGAACTGAAAAATATAAATATAGAATAAGATAAATCTTGAATAAAATAACTAAAAAAATATTAAATTTCATAATTAGATTTTAACGTGTTAATTAATAAATTTGAAAATGAACGGAACGAAAAAACTACCTAAACCTTTAAAATTTAATAAACATAATTGTAGAATTATATAAATTCAAACATTACTGAGGTAAAATCGAAAATACTACTCCCTCCGTTCCCAATTAATTAACGTTTTGGATTCTTTTTCAGTTTTTTGATCAAATGACGTTTAAAATATTTATCATCTTTTTGATCTATTTTATCCCTATGACAATCCATATAAATATTTTATTTTTTAACTTATCAATAATATTTTGTGAAGGATAAGTTTAAAAAAAAACATATGTATGAGAGAGAGATAGAAATAAACAAGAGTTTTTTTATGTAAAAGATAATTATACATATTTAAAAACATTAATTATTTGGGACAATTTAATCAAGTTACACAAATTTAAATTCTCTTCTCTCTGGTTAAAACTTAATTTATTAAGAATTAGAAAGAGTACGAAAAAAATCTGCATAAAAATAAAATATGCTAACGACCTATGTTCATTCCCAAGACATGTTTCTAAATATTGCTGGAGTTTGTGAAAAAGTATGGATGGTAATTCTCCATTGTATCTCATTTGGAGCCAAAATCACACGAGGACTAAAAATGTCTTTTTATATGATTAGATATGAATTAAATGCTATTTACCCGGATATAACACTACTCTTCTTTTATTTGTGCATATATTCTTGATTCGCTGTGAATAAGTCGACAATTAATTAGCATTAATTTGGCGGCGCCTTTGTTTTTTTTCTTTAAAAACTTGTAATAGCAAAATTTTCAACTCCAACTTGCCTATATATTTATTATATTATATGACGGTCACTTCAAGAAGCTAGCTTTAATGAAGGCATAGCTGATTCGGGTCAACTTTCCTGAAAATTATTAATGCGTATTCTTTCTTGTACTACTATTTTGACAAGTATTTTCGTGTTCAATTATTTTCAATATATAGTGAGTAACTTATCTGGTATATATCCTCTCTCTTCTTTTTTGTTGGGTTCTTATGTGTGTGTTGAAGATGGCGAATTCAAGAAAGGAGGATTTGTATCCCCCGAAAATGGACGAAAAGGAGTTTTATAATGAGAATATTAATAATAGTAGAATGGATTCATTTGTTTTGCCTATGCTTTCTGGGCTAAATAGGGATCAAGAAATGTCGGCTATGGTTTCAGCTCTGGCTCATGTGGTGGCCGGAGATGTGAGTGAAGTGGCGGTGGACTGCGGTGGTGGTGGTGATGGTTCTTCTTCATCTGCATGCAAAAGGGGACGTGATGAGCAATATTCTGATGATCAATCTGTTGATGCAAGAGTTTGCAAGGATTATACTGATTTTGCGATTGGAACAAGCTCTTTTAACCTGGGACCATCGTCATTAGGTACATAATTTATTTTATTTTACTTTCCATCTTCCTTATTAATTTCGCTTCATACAATGAAGATCAAAGTAATAAAATAACAATGAAAAGGGATTCAATTCTTTATTATCAACCTTTTTCATTTGTGTGATGAAACAAAACATTGGTATTTGCATGGTTCGAATAATGAAAGAAAAACTGCGAGCTCATAGCGAGCTAATATTATAAAAAGCGAGCTAAAGTGAGCCGAGAATATATTGCGTGTGTACTTGAGTAATATCTTTCATACATTATATAAATGAATTAAATGGCAATTTATAGCAACACAGATGACTGAGGTTGCCCTAGATCCTACGGCCAGATTTGATATAGTAGATCCTACGGCCAGATTTGACATAGTACATAAAATAACGGAATGATGTAAACTTGTGGCTCATATTGCTACAGTACAATTAACAGCTGTAGCTGACTGTACTGTACTAATTTAGGGCTGTCGTCATCTGATGTCCTGTAGGCTCCTGATGCTGAGACCTGTCAGGTCGGTACTCACTTGACTTGAATCTATCAGGTTGTAATTCATGCGATCTGGATCTGTTGGGTCGCCAGTTGAGCGACCTATAGCTATCAGGTCGCCACATCTTTTGGAAGTCCTGCGACCTACTCCCTTTAGGTCGCTGTGGCTTGTACTATTGTTTAACAAATAACTTCACTAGGGAAAGGAGTTAACTCCTTACATAGTATACTACCATTATATATAATTACAATCCATATGATCTGAATATCCTAATATCAAGTCTAGGACGACGTACTTTTACAACATAAATTAAGTAGTTGAATTTAGTTGATCTCCTGCTTATCAATTGTGATACTTCGAATCCGTATGCAGCCACAGGAACTTCGTTAGTAGTTCACAACTCAAGAGTCAATCAGATCTATATTGTGTGTGTGTTGCGTTTGTTTGCATTGTACAGAAAATCTCATTTCATCTGTTTTCGTTCTGTGTACAATATATATATATATATATATATATAGGTAGATATGATATATCTATTTTATGTCTGAAGTAGAATATAGAATACTGTTTGTCTATTTCCTCACTTGAAAAACCAAATCATGATGATAGATGGAGAGATTGGATAATATAGGAAATTCTCTCAGTAACTCCATTTCAACTTCGTGTGTGACCTTTAATTAATCAATAACTATTATTATAATAAAAATTAATATATATTTATATTAACTAAAACTCCTACTCACACATCAGTGTCAGACCCTTATCCCTTTATCACCGCAACACGTAAATGTAAAACCTTGGTCCAGCATACAGAAAAATAGTATTGATTATATATGCAAATGAGTCGTGTGTGACCCACGAGCATATGAGGTTTTATGCTGTAAAACTGGTTACAGCAGCAGCTCAAATGATTAATTTGAGGATTTCATAAATCGTAATATTCCACACAGTAGTTTCTATCTACACAAGATAACATATCTCTTATCCCTTATAAGAGCATATCTAATTCTTGTTACTTGTTTATATCAATAATCATGTTTTGACACAATTGACTGGTCCATAGATACTAACAAAACTGCTAACATTTCTAAACTTTATCATAACTTCTCTCCTAGGCATGTAATGCATAACCATATCAATCTTGGCAATTGGCACAATGCTAAAGTAGCAACATTATGACAAAGGTTCAAAACCTAGCAAAAGTCCTAGGGAAAACTAAAGCATGAGCTTTATTGTGTCACATAAATGAGAAAGTAGGGATTCGTTTCTCATTACCCAAAAGTGGTCAACTTAGCACGCACAGTACGAAACACGCATTACGATATTTTTCTCTCAAAAAGAGCGTATATCATACTATTTTAAGTATCATACAAATCTTAGTTCAAGTGTATACCAACACTCAACTTAAGGTTTTCAAAACATTGTATCATTGAAATCCCTTAATTCGGCCTTTAACAAGTCATAAAATTTGATTATAAATATCAATTGATAATATTATCTAGGCACATCATCGATGTCAGATATGATTTTTCATGTGAGCGAACCAATCTTGACTTGTAGACATACTTTTACTTTGAAAAAAATTAAGCTAGCTACAAATGCAAGTCATTTGTATATTAACACTGTTTTCATAAATAATAGCATCAATAATAGTATTGTTCAACATACATTTCTTATCAAATAATACAATGACTTAAATCCAGCTACAACATGACCTTTGTAAATGTACTTTACGATCACTTTCTTTCTCTTGATATTTGAGGTCCTTTGTTTAAGCGACAACATCCCAGTTATCAGAACAAACTATCACAGCTCGCACTGAAGTGTATGTGACTTGTAAATGTTTCAAAAAAGTCATTAACCTAAACAACTTCTTGTACTACAGATACACAAGCCATAAATGCGACTCAATTGTAGATAATGCTACATAAGTTTATTTCTTACTAATCAATGGCATATTCTCATCATAGTAAGATCATAAACATAAATAGATTTACGTTCGTCAATGTCACCACCCCAACCAACATCCGTGCATCCTCATAAATTTAAGTCATTTCCTTTTTAACAAATGAAATATCATACAATACCTTTTAGGTATCGAAAAACTCTCAATCTTCTTCTAGTGTGTTTCTCCCTAATTAGACCAATACTTACTAATTAGACATATGGCACTGGACATGTGCATAACATTGCATACATCAGACATGCAACTGCATTGCATAAGGTACCTTTGATATCTTTCTTTTCTAGTATAAATCATTGGACACATTCATGATTTAAATGATTCTCCTTTAACAACTTGAGTGTCCATTAGTTTTCATCTATCTATTATGAATCCTTTTTAAGAGTATTTTACTTGAAAAAAAACTCAAGTGATCTCCTGGAGCGATCTTTATGAATTTTAACATGAATGATGTATTTTGCATTACCCATATCTTTCATTTCAAAAATTGAGAATAACCATTTTATATGGTACTAAGGAACTTTTTCTCATTTCCAGACCATAATGTATCATCCACATACAGAGATAAAATTACAAACTTATCATTGGATTTCATCATATAGGTATAATGGTCTCCATTAATCATGATAAAATCATATGAGATAACAGTAGTATGAAATCTCATGATATCATTATTTAGAAGATTGCTTTAGTCCATAAATCGAACATTTTAATTTACAAACTTTGCTCTCTCGGCCTCGAAGACCAAAACCTGATGGTTATTGCATGTAGATTTTTTCTTCCCACTCACCATTAAAAAAAATAATTTTGATATCCATTTGATGTAACTTTAAGTTCATATTGGTAACTACTGCTACAAGAAAGTGAATTGAGGTGAATCTCATTGTTGGTGAAAAGGTTTCTACTTAATATATATTACAACTAGTCGAGCCTTATACCTCTCAACAGACCAATTTGTCTTTCTTTTGATTTTCAGAACCCACCTTTTCCTAATACCCAAACTTTGTTTGATTCCATTGACTTCAGTTCTTCTTCCATTAAAACTTTTCATTAATATTTTGAAGGATAAGTTAGAGCCTCTTTTAGTGATTTAGGCTCTTTCTCATTCATGGGAGACATCAAGAATGCAGACGCTTAAGTGTTCTCAAACACATCATAGTGGCATTTAAGTACACTATTGGGCGTTGATCGAGTGTTGATCCAATGACTCATGTCCTACATGATCATTTTATGAATCACTAACTTCAAATAAAGGTTAAGTATTCTTAATACTACTTTATTAGGAAGTTCATTCTCCAGAAAATTTGCATTTCTTGATTCTATTTCAGTTATACTGGCATCCTTATGCTCGCCAATGAACATATAACCTTTGGACTCTTTACTATACCTTATAAGAATACATTTCTTTCCACGAGGTCCAAGTGTACCATACTGACTAGAAGTGTAAAATACATAAGGGGCAGAACCGCATGACCTAAGGTTACTTAGATCTGCTCCTACTAGGCCATAGTTTGTAAGGAGTTATTTTGAATTTTGAGGGAACTCTATTAAAAATATAAGGGACAATTAAAAATGCATCCCTTCAAAAAGAGATCACTAATCTTGCCTGCACCATCATGGACCTAATCATTTATAATAATGTCCCATTCCTCCATTCATCAACACCATTTTGATGAGGAGTATTATGAGTAGTTAATAGTCGAATTATTCCCTTTTCACTACACTTTCCTTGAACTTATCAGATAAATATTCAAAATCCGGAGCAGTCCTTAGAAATTTCACGGTTTTATCTTTTTTATTCTCCACTTCTTTTAAGTAATGTCTAAAACATCCTAATACTTTAGATTCATAAGATATCAAATAGATATGACCAAAACATTAATATAAAAGTATTGAAAAAGGAAGATCCATGTCATGATCTCAAATTAATAGGACCAAGAATATCAGAATGAATTAATTGCAATGGAAATTCAGCTCTATCAGCCTTTTCAAATGGTTTTCTAGTCATTTTACAAGAAAGACATCTTTAACGCGTGGATAAAAATTTTTTAAAAAGTGAATCCAAATGTACCTCTTTCACATGTTTATTCATCCTTTATTACCCAATGTGACCCAATTTAGAATACCAATTATTATCATCCACGTGAGTATTACTAGAAGAACTAACATTATAACATGAAAAAAAATTCCGATCACAATCCATTACCTTGAAACCATCAGAAAAATGTCCAATAAAACAACAAATACTGTTATAAGTAATAAAAATGAAGTCTTTATAAAACAACAATTCAAAACCCAAACTTAAAATGACATATAAAAATGAGATTCTCTCTAATCTCAGGAGCATAAAAGATATATCATGTAGGATGAGTGTTTCCCCATTGCTAACTCGAGCTTGAAGTTCCAAATCTTTGACTTCAACTTCGAGCATTATTCCCCCTATAAATTCATATTGTCACACTAGGAAATTGACAGAAATTAACAAGAGCTCCACGCTCTCTAGTTCTTTTTAGCATTGGTTTTTAGACCCTCATTTATATCACATTTTTCTTTATTTTCCTTAATCCAGTTCCTCTGGCATTTAAAGTCCAAAACTTGTTTAGAAATGGATTTAGCAAATGAAGAATTTGAAATAGACCTTACTGCTCCAAGCTGCTCGTCCTCTAACTCAACATATCGAGCAGCATCTTCAAAAGTATAGATTCTGTCATTATCAGTTAGGTTAATTTTCATGTGCTTCCACTCATCTAGAAGAGATTGAATAAGAGTATGAATTTCTTTATCTCTAGAGGGGACATAACAAGATGACTTAAGTTCCTTAATCACATTAAATATTTCTCAAATGTGTTGTTTAACAAGATGATTACCTTGCTCTTGTATGTATTCAATTTAATTGTCAGTTGCCTCAGAAAGGTAATTAAATTTCAACCATATTTCTCCCTTAGATATGCCTAGATATCATGAGAACTAGTGTGTTGTTCACACTTTAGGATCAGGTCATCAATAATCCAGCTTACAAAGATAGGATGCCACGGACAGTGGAATCTTTCCTTTTCTAAGCCAAGTAAGAATCTGATCCCTCCTCCTTTGAGGTTCAGTTCTAACACCAGGGTCTCGCATGTCATGTTTGATTGCATCTAATGCATAATTTTCTTCAAGAACATACCATATCTTGTGGTACCAAGTGTCATTGTTGTCTTCATCAGTTTGTCATCATTGTTCAAAACAATAATAATCGATTTTGATGCCATAGTCTAAATACTAAGAGAGATGATCTAAACATTAATGCTTGTTTATATACATCATATTTTTTATGAATCTGAATTGACATAAAAAAATAACTTGACTCAAAATTAGACTTCGAAAAGTAACTTAGAATTATTTGTCATTGGTATAATTAAGGTTTCCATCATCTTGATTTAATTTAATAAACATAAGACTATAAGTTTCGTGTATACAAAGTGACATATCCAAAACTCCCACTCAAATTATGCAATATTCACAAGATAAAGCATGCTAAAATGTCATAAATAACTTAATATTATGTACATGAAAAGTCATGAAGCAAACTAAAAATTCGAAAAAACATCAAAATATGAATCATTTAAATCCCTTTTCCAAGTCTCTTCATTGGTAATTTTTCAATATTCTCAATATTTTCAATTTTCTAAAAACTTCAAATTGAGAACTAACAATGAACTATATTTGGGCAAATGGATCCATTAAATGATTTCTCACACATGATTTATGATATTTACTTAATGAGAAAATATCATTTCCCAAATTAGGATTCATTCCCAGAATAGCTGATCTCCCAATATTCCTTTTCCAATATTCAACTAACTATTTCATCAAGTTAGGGCCATTTAATTTTATACCCCTGACATTCAGTGATCTAATAAGAATACGACCTCTTTCTTGATCTTTATTGGTTAACGTATCTAACTAAAGAACTGGACTAATCAAACCCTCACGATTCACATCTTTAAGAAGCATCATAGTTTTCAAACAAAGAAGTGAACCAACATTCTGAGCATAGCCAAGTAGTGCTCTGGGAGAATATAGTTTGGGTTCATCCGATAAGAATAAAATTGTTCAAATATTCTAAGCTTCTCTAATATCTCCTAAGAATATCAAGTGATATTTTCAAGTCATCCTTTAGAATAAAAAAATGAGAAATTATTAATGCCCAATTAAAATTAATTTTATAACACATGAACACATAAGTTAATTTATCTGATAAAACTCCGTTTCATGAATACAACTTTAACATTCTTAAGTAAATAAATTTCAATTTTAATTTCCCTTTTCTCAATTGTTTAAATTGCTTCCCATATCCAGAAAATAACAAAGAGCCTTTAAAAAACTCGATGTAAGTTTTATAAAATGTTTATAATATTTTTGAATCAGAAAAACTTAAACAAATGCCTATTAGGCATAGACGAACAACCAAAACATCCCAACGAGCTAACTATACATTTTAACGCGTCAAAAATGGTAAAATATGGGCTGTCACATGTCCTACACGTACTCCCACACACTTAACACACGCTCTCATGCGCCGGCACGCGCTCTCACACGTCGGTCACCACGGAGGTGCTGCGGATGATTGTTAAAGGTGGTAGGCAGCAATTCATGGCGGCGGGTCGATCATCGATATTGAACCGACGGTTTAGGGTGAATCTTGATCCTGAACCTAAAATTCATTTCAACTCGGTTAGTCCACTACCGGGTCAGCCGATCCTCGCATCCGACAATTGCGGAGGACACGCGTGTGATACAGTCGCCATCTTCACGTCTTTTCCCGGCGACGTGCTTCCAGCTAACCCCTCTAAATCGACCCTTCCGAGTTTGATGGTGCACTCAGATTTATGATCGATCATTATAAAAAGGTGAAAATGCTTGTCCAAATCGTACAGAGAGTGCGGGGTCAAAATTGAAATTAATTAAACGGTCATCTTTTCAAGAACAAGCCATTTGATTTTCTGAAATTTTGCAAAATGGCCCCAAAATTAATAAATTCTTAAAAAATACATTACTTATCACTATTGAGTGAAATCAGCGGAAATGAAAGATAATCTCCCAAGGACTTCAGACATATAAATATCATTTCATTAATCAAAATACACAACATGTACGAGAAGTTAAAGTTTATGAAATAACGTGAAGATTGATTGGTATTTTCAATCCGTTCATCCAAGTTATTTCAAACTTTTCAGAAAACATCTACACCATATAAGGATCATATTCTGAATATTTCATGCAAGAAAATAAACTTTTGAAAAAACACAAAAAAAATCGTTTATTGTCCGAAAAATGAAAAACAGTGCATTTCATGCATTTCTAACATATAAAATATGATATACAACATATAATAAATAGAGAAAAATAACTAACATGGTTCTAATACCATTGTTGGGATCCATATAATATAAACATCCTAATACCAAGATAGGAAGATGTACCGTTGCAGCGAAAATAAAATAATCGAATTGAGTTGTTGATCTTTCACTTATCAATCGTGATACTTCGAGTCCGTACGCAACCATAAGGGTTTTGTTAATAATTCACAATTCAAGAGCCAACCTGAAAAGATGATTGCACAGAAGGCTAGCAAGTGTCTGCACATGCTGCCAAAGACTGGAGCACATGCACCGGCACCAGCTGATCCATGCAGCACAGAAACGGACAAACAGCTGGACAGCTGCTAGGGTTTAAGGGCTTTGCCTATATTGCCCTCCTAGGATTATTCTACACGTGTAAACCACCAGCTGTAGGGTTCTAGATCATTCCTAGAATAGGCCTATATATTGTTTTCATGTTATCCTAAATGTATCAAGCTAAAACCTAGTGAAAACGGCTGAGCAAGTTCAAGAACCCTAATATAGCTTTTGCAGCTTTTATCAAATTTCCAGTTTAATGTTTACTTGCTTTTTTCTTTATGGTATCAGAGCAGCAGGGTAACCTGCTGCCTCTGTGCTGTCATTTTCATTATCTTGCTCCAGAAAAATTGCATCTTTGACCTATAAACATGTCCACCTCTTCTGCAGCTACCTCAAACCCCACACAAGATCAAAGCCAAATAATACAACCCTAGTGTCAATTGATCACTACTAAACTCAAATGAAAACAATTATTTAGTTTGGAAAAAACAGATCTTAGCTGCTGTTCGAGGTTATGGCTTAGAAGGTTATCTAAATGGAAAACAAGCTGCTCCAATACACTTCACATCAGGTACCTCAGATCTGGCCCTTGATCCAGCATACTCATCCTGGCAAAAACAAGACCAGCTCCTTGCATCATGGCTGTTATCATCTTTATCTGAGAACCTGCTCATATCCACTGTTGGACTAACAACATCCAAAGAGATCTGGGACAGCCTGGASATAAGCTTTYCTCATGAATCTACAGCTAAGATCCTAGATTACAAGTACCAACTCAGCAACATCAAGAAAGGCAACCTGAGCATGAGGGACTACCTGAACAAGATCAAGCAACTGAGTGACCTCCTGAGAGCTGCAGGACAACAGATCAGTGAACAAGAACAGATCATGACTAACCTAGGAGGCTTAGGAAGTGAATACAACCCTGCGATGGTTGGAATCAGTTGTAGAGTCACTCCATGTGGCCTCAGAGAAGTCCAGGCCCTTCTTACCAGCTTTGAAAGTAGACTTGAAGGGATCAGCCAATCCCACTTCAACAATGAAGGCTCTCTACCCTCCATTAACCACACTCATCAAGGCCAAGGGCATTACTCCAGAGGAAGAGGAAAATTTTCACCAAATTCCTACAGAGGCAGAGGAGGAAGGCAGTTTAGCAAAAGAGGAGCAAGAGGATCATTCAGAGGTGGATCAAGCTCAAGAGGTAGAGGTGGCAGATACAAAAACAAGCCAAGATGCCAAGTGTGCAAACTTTCCAACCATACTGCTGATGTTTGCTACCACAGGTTTGATGAGAACTACACACCCCCAAACTGGAACAATCAAAATACAAACAAGAGTAACTTTCAGAGTCTTGCAGCTCACTTGGCCAACATAGGAAATGAAGAAGCCTCGGATTCTTGGTGGCATCCTGATTCAGGAGCCACCAACCATGTTACCTATGATCTGAGCAACTTGAACATAGCATCTGAGTATGAAGGAACAGACAAAGTCCAGCTTGCTAATGGCTCAGGTATTCAAATATCTCATTATGGTAATTCATCTATTAAATCACCATTAAAATCTCACCTATTCTTGCTTAAAGACCTACTTCATGTTCCAAAAATCAGGAAAAACCTTTTGAGTGTTTCACAGTTTGCAAAAGATAATAAAGTCTTTTTTGAATTTCATCCTGAGTTCTGTCTTGTGAAGGATCTATCAACCAAGGAGGTTCTTCTCAAAGGGAATCTTGAAAGAGGCCTCTACAACTTCAATCTGCCCAGAAACAATCAGCTTTCACATCACACCACTGTCTATCAAGATTTCCCTCATCAACCTGTAGTTTTCAGCTACAATAGAGCCAAGAATAAAGATAGTCTAGAAATGTGGCATTCTATATTAGGACATCCCTCTTTTGATATTGTTAAGAAGGCTCTAGAAGCTTGTAATATTCCTTTCTCCTGCAATAATAATGAACCTTTGTGTTGTTCTTGTTTACAAGCAAAGTCTCATAAACTCCCCTTTTATAATTCCAATTCTAATGATTATGATATTCTTGATCTCATTCATTCTGACTCATGGGGCCCCTCTCCTGTTAAGTCCACCAATGGATATGTTTATTATGTGAGTTTCATTGATCATAAAACAAGATATACTTGGATATATTTGTTGAAAGCCAAARCTYACACCTACAATGCATTCATCCATTTCAAAAATCTGGTTGAAAACCAGTATAACAGGAGGATCAAAATATTGCAGAGTGATGGTGGAACTGAGTTCAAACCCCTCAGAGAATGTCTTGAAACTAGTGGAGTTATTCATAGGATCTCATGCCCTTACACTCCTGAGCAAAATGGCTTAGTAGAGAGAAAACACAGGCATGTTGTTGAGGTTGCTCTAAGTCTACTGTCCAACAAAATTGCCCCAAGCCTATTGGGATGATGCTTTCATTAAAGCCACCTATCTCTTCAATATGACTCCTTCCAAACTCCTCCACTTTAAAACACCCTTTGAGGCACTAAATGGTTAGAAACCAGATTATTCCCACTTGAAGATTTTTGGATGTTTGTGTTATCCCTTCCTTAGACCTTATAACAAACATATGTTGCAGTTTAGAAGTGAACCTGCCACTTTCATTGGCTACAGTCCTCAATTCAAAGGCTATAAAGTTCTCTTAGCTAATAGAAAAGTGTTGATCACAAGACATGTAGTTTTTGATGAAAACAGGTTTCRTTTTYACAAAAGTGCATTYCRAAACAAGGACTTAGTCACTGAAAGAGAAACCAACACCATGGAGCCCATACTTGCTCCACCATTGGTTAAAGACCAACACCTACTGAAACCATACCCCAAGAACATTGAATCAYAACAYGAAGACAATAAKCCTGTTCAGCACTCACCACATAGCCAAAGATCCAGCTCAGACAGAGCTCCACATAGTAGCCCTAATCCTATCACCCTCAATCCTCAAAACTTATCCAGCCAAACTTTACCTATAAATAGTGGTGATTTAATTGTTGAATTACCTATTGAGAATATGGATACTTGTGCTGTTACTAACCCTATGCAGAGAAGAACAGAAAACAAGCACCCAATGAGGACAAGAGCAAAGGCAGGTATTCACAAGCCTAAAGTCTACAACACACAGAAAAGAAACCCTAAGGAACCACAGTCATCTAATGAAGCAATGAAGAGCCCAGAATGGAAACAAGCAATGAAAGAGGAGTATGAAGCTCTCATTAAGAACAAAACCTGGACTTTAGCACCTTTGCCTCCAGACAAGGGATTGATAGCTTGCAAATGGATATACAAACTGAAGAGGAACTCAGATGGAACTGTGGCAAGACATAAGGCCAGATTAGTTGCTAAAGGATTTACTCAAATGCCAGGATTAGATTACCTAGACACTTTCAGCCCTGTGATCATGCCATACACCCTGAGAGTTGTACTTTCCATTGCTTTTAGCCAAGGATGGACAATGAGGCAACTAGATTTTGATAATACCTTTTTGAATGGTGAATTAGACACTGAATTGTACATGGAGCAACCCGAGGGATTTGAGGTAAAGGGTAAAGAAAAACTGTGTTGTAAACTGCAGAAATCCCTGTATGGTCTGAAACAAGCCTCCAGAGCTTGGTCCCTTAAACTAGGAGAAGTTTTAGCTTCTTTTGGTTTTAAACCTTCAAAGTCAGATAATTCTCTCTTCATCAGGCACAGAAACAATTGCTGTACCCTTGTGGCCACTTATGTAGATGACATCATAATTACAGGTGATAATGGTGCTGAGGTAGAAAAATTTATTGATCAGTTGAACAAGACCTTTTCCTTAAAGGATTTAGGAACTGTGAGTTACTTCTTGGGAATTGAAATCAAACAGATAGGTTAGCTGCTGCACTTGAATCAGAGAAAATACATTGAGGATGTTTTAGAGAAGGCAGGTATAAGGGGAGCCAAACCTCAACCTTCACCAATGATAAGCACCCCCAGCTTGTCCAAGAATGATGGGAATCCAATTGAAGATCAATTTCAATACAGAAAGGTGGTAGGAGCACTACAGTATGCAACCCTCACTAGACCTGATATAAGCTTCAGTGTGAACAAAGTGAGTCAGTACATGCACAATCCCTTGGACAAACATTGGAGAGCAGTGAAAAGAATCTTAAGATATCTAGCAGGTACTCTTGATCATGGATTGATGTTCAGAAGGTCAGAAAAAATGCAGATCACAGGTTATGCAGACTCTGATTGGGCCTCTGATTTGGATGATAGAAGGTCCACTTTTGGTTTCAGCATCTTTTTGGGAAATAACTTTATAACATGGAGCTTCAAGAAACAACCAACTGTTTCAAGAAGCAGCACAGAGGCAGAGATAGAAGTTTGGCTTCAGCTGTTTGTGATGTGATATGGTTGTAGTCCTTATTGAATAAGTTAAGAGTTTCTGAACCAAAAACTCCAGTCATTTGGATTGACAATCAAGGAGCCATTGCTTTATCTGCTAATCCTGTGAATCATCCAAGAAGCAAACACTTTGAGTTGGACATCCACTTTCTTAGAGAGAAAGTAACTAATAAAATCATTGCAGTTACATATGTGCCTTCTATTGATCAAACTGCAGATGTTTTGACCAAACCATTGTCTGGACAATTCTTCACTCGCCTCATAGATAAATTGACAGTCTACTCCACAGGCTTGCTCGAATTGAGAGGGCATGAAAAGATGACTGCACAGAAGGCTAGCAAGTGTCTGCACATGCTGCCAAAGACTGGAGCACATGCACCGGCACCAGCTGATCTATGCAGCACAGAAACGGACAAACAGCTGGACAGCTGCTAGGGTTTAAGGGCGTTGCCTATATTGCCCTCCTAGGATTATTCTACACGTGTAAACCACCTGCTGTAGGGTTCTAAATCATTCCTAGAATAGGCCTATATATTGTTGTCATGTTATCCTAAAATGTATCAAGCTAAAACCTAGTGAAAACGGCTGAGCAAGTTCAAGAACCCTAATATAACTTTTGCAGCTTTTATCAAATTTCCAATTTAATATTTACATGCTTTTTCCTTTACAATCAAATATATACAGTGTGTAATGTTTGTTTTGCGTTTTTTTTTGCATTGTACAGAAGAAATCTCATTTCATCAGTTTTCATTTCGTGTATAATATATATAAGTAAATATGAATATCTGTTTTAATGTTTGAGGTAGAATGCAAAATACTCGTCTTTGCTCTCACTTGAATATCCAAATCATCATGATGAGAGATGGACAGATTGGATAATACACGAAAGTTCTCTTAATAACTCATTCAAGCTCTCTTAACGCTTCGTGTGTGATCTTTAATTAGTCAATAAATAATATTAAAATAAATTAATATATAGTTATATTAACTAACGTATATTCTAATAACTAAGTTAGTGACAATTTAATTAGGTGCACCTGTAAAAATCTATTATCATTCAATTATATGCGATGATATATGATAGTTATACGTGATAATATATGGTAGTTATACGCGGCGATATGTGTTTAGGGTTTACTTTTCACTTTTAGGATTTAGTTTAATATTTTAGGGTTTAGTTTTTTATTTTTAGGGTTTCATTTTTTTATTTTAAAGTTTTATTTTTTATTGTTTTATTTATTTTCTATTTTAGGGTTTCGGCAAAAATCTACCATTCTACCAGTTATATGTGATGATATGTGTTAGTTATATGTGATGATATGTGTCGGTTATATATGATGATATATGATACAAATTTATGATTTAAAGTTTAATATTTAATTTTAGGGTTTAGCTTTTTTATTTTAGGGATTAATTTTTTATTTTTAAGATTTAATTTTTCGTTTTAAGTTATATTTTTAAATTTAGAATTTTAAATTTAAAATTTCAATTATTTATGATGATATGTACTAATTATATATGATGTTATATTTTAATTATATCCAATGATAAATTAACTTAGAAGTACACTTGCACACACCAAGTGTATGTTATAATAATGACTCTTAACTTTCTAGTATTTATTTCCTTAAAATGGAAATCCTTATATTCCCGCACATGTAGCTAATCACACCTGAAACATTTAGTAAGTTTGACCAATAAAATTATATTTTAGTCTCTTCAAATTGCAAACTTCTACGTCTGCCTTTGTATAATATAATCAGAATCTGTGAGTAGAGAAGGTCAGAATGCTTTAGATTTTTTATTGCACACTCGTGAGTTGACTTTTACAAAGAAATAGAACACTTCTATGACTTGTCCACCCAACAATCTCTATGCAATACTCATTCAACATTCAGTTTCTTTTTCGAACATGGCGACATCTTATTTCATTTATTTTTCGGATTTCATTTATTTTTTCGCTTCAACTACAAGTGTATATATATATATATATATATATATATATATAGTATTTGTATTTCTCTTAGAAAAGGTAAGGTAAAAAAGAATATGTTTGTATTAAAATTGTCTCGTTTTTTAGAGTTGTGCACGTTTATATACATTAATTGTTGATTTTACAAAACGATCAAATAGTTTGGAAATCATATTCATCACTTGAAATTAAAGTCAATATTAGCAACACGATGAGAAATTCATTTTAATAGCAGTACAATTACAATAACTCAACCTAATGAGATATAAGAAATTCTATTTGAATATCAAGAGTATGTTCAAAACTATGAGTGAGGCTGAGTCTTTATCAACTCACGAACTTGAGAATTTTGGATATTTGTTGGACATAAATATATAAGACATAACTTTTTGCATAAAATTAATTTGATTAGCAAGAAATTAAAATCTGAAGACCATAACTATTTTGAAAAATATAGGGAGGAGATTTTCGATCAGTTATATCATTATCCAATGAACTTGTACCTAAAATGGAAACTTATCATATTTAGCTCAAAGGCGTACAACTCAGAAGAAGAAATAATTTGATGAAAACTGTCATGAAAAGATTTTGCGTCTCGTAGAGAGTTTTTTAGGGTTAATTATTTATAATTGTACTAATTCTTTTGAATATTTCTATTTCATCTCTAAAGAGTAGATTTGAAAAATTGAAAGTTTTTAATGAATTATTGTCTTCTTTTTAATCATAAAATTTTTTCTTTATTAAATGGGAAAAGATTGCATGAATGTTGTGTTAAGTCTCAAGAAGCCTTAAAACATAATGATACATTTGACATTGATGTTGGTGATTCATTTTCTAAATTGATAGTGCTCCAAACGTGTTTACCAACAAAATATATTCAGTTGAGTCGGAAGTTGTTCTTTGATTTTTCTTGAAGCCACAGACACACAACACACACACACACAAGGGCCCCTTTTTTTATTTTTTTCTTTTTTGCATGGGCTCATTTGCATGCTTCGTTTGGAAAATAAAAAATTGTGGTGCTTCAGTTGCTTATGTGTCATACGAGATTAAATATCTACCCAATTTAATATTATCCTTTTATTGTATCTTGTCTAACTTGATCTGTTTATTTTATTATATTTTATTATGTTTATTATATTTGCCTAATTCAATATTTTTTCTCCTAATATTGAAAATATAAACAAGTCATATATGATTAGTAAAAAAATAATAAT
>BMAC01000060.1:995104-1007809 GCA_014905375.1 Phtheirospermum japonicum | reverse complement strand
GAAAATAATTAAATAAGTTGTATTAATAATAAAAGTTAAAATAATTTTATCATTGAAATTTCAAGTATTTTATATAAGTAAATTACGAGTTATTCGCAATAATTTAAGTATGTAACTGAATACTAGTAATGAATGAACTCAATATAAACATAAAACATAAAACTATGTCATAATAATTACTAAATATTGATTAAACACTAGTATAATTCGACACGGGTTGAGAGTAGATATCTTTTGAAAATTTCAAAGTATGTAACTAATAAGTATTAACGAATTTAATCTAAATATTAAAATATAAAATAATTAATAAAGATTAAATACGGGTTCTGAATGTGATATTTTTTTAATTTTTCTAAGTATATAAATAAAATTATTAACAAATTTAATTATCAACACAAAAAATATAAAACTATTTCTTAATTACAATAATTAATAAATAGATTAAACATGTATAAGGCACAGGTTGAGAATCAGCTTTTGAATTTTTTATTTTACATTTAAAACTTTATATTTATCACAAATATTCTTTATATTTATCTTTTGATAGATTTCGTGTAATATACGAGTGTTAAACTAGTATATACATATTGCGCAAAGATTAAGATTCATTGATTCAATCTCTTTAACAGTAATTGATTCACATGCTGCACAAACTGCGGAAACTACTAATTTAAGCCTAATCACAAGTATCACAACCTCATCAGCAATATACACTTACACTCCAACATACCCTCAAGAAAACACAAACACATCATCAAGAATGAGCAGAAAATACAGAGGTGTGAGGCAAAGGCCATGGGGCAAATGGGCTGCTGAAATAAGAGATCCATACAGAGCTGCTCGGGTTTGGCTAGGCACCTTTGACTCAGCCAAGGATGCTGCCCAGGCCTACGATGAGGCTGCCCTCCATTTCCGAGGCAACAAAGCTAAGCTAAATTTTCCTGAGAATGTTAAGCTTCTCGACAGCCCTTCATCAATATCTTCAGATCAAACCATTTTGAATTTGGCTGAGCCTATTGTTCACAGCCAAGCTGGGAACCAAATGCAGGATTTCGGTTTGCAGGGACAATTTGGTAATAATACCTCATCATCATCAACTTCGCAGCTTCCATCAGGGCTTGTTATGACTCTTGATGATATGCAAAGGCAGGCAGGTTTTTTGGATGAGTTAATGCTTTATAATCCTTTTGGCTTGCAATCGTATCCGGCTACAGTATCTACTTTGCCGGATGTTTATCCGGTAGCTCACTCGCTAGAGATGGACTTCCGGCTGGATAAGAGCCAGAGTAGTGGCAGTGGAGATGATTTTTCATGAACGGATTATTTCCATTAGACTTCATCGGGATGATTAAGTATTATTAGTAAAGAAAATCTTTTTCATGAGCTTTGTGTTTGTAACATAAATGTTGAAAAATTAGTTTTGTTATCGCTAATTTTGATAGTTGAGTATTTTATTAATGTATAATTAAATGATATAATACTATTCTATGTTTTTTAGTGGATGATCGTAGTATATTTATTTTCTCAAAATTGATTTTCATTGAATGAAAATAAATTGTGTAAGTTAGCCATTCGAAAGGGGAGTGTATAAAACCCCACACTGTAAATACAAGGGAAAAATATACATTTCCTAAGTAAATATAGATTTATAATGAGCATATTGTGATTAAGCCCATGCACTAGTTGGTTGTGTTTGAAATGGTTGGCTTGAGCCATGTGCCTCTCTTGGGCTATGTGAGATTAGTTTTAAATGGTTTCCAATTTTATTTTTGAATTCTCTAAAGGAGAATGGACTCGACCCATTAAGATGCTCAAACCTTTTATTTGGTCAAATGAAGATGGGCTCGACCCATTATCTTCAGCCCACATGTAATCTTTCAACTTTATTAGCAGCATTTAAGGAGTCTCAAAGCGATGATGAAAGCCACTAATTGAGGTGCTACACCCTTTCAACTTCTCTAACCTTGCATGGTGAAACTTATAAACAGGCATAGAAGTTATTAGCGGAAAACACACTGAATCAACTTCATTCAACATTCTTATGCACTAAAATCCTTAAGAATTTTGTTTATGATTTTGTATTTAACCTTCATACTTTTCAAGTTCATTGGAGTTTTGAAGTCTGGTGTGCTACAGTTTAAACGACGTTAAGTCTCTGTATCTTTAGGTACATTACACCAGTACCGTCAGCAATACACGGAGCCTATTTGTCTTGTAGAAAGAGATCTTTCTCACCTTGACCAGTTGACCAATCTTGTGCGGTTCAAGAAAGTGTTACTATTTAATTTTATTTATTTTCCGGTTTTGCTTGATTTTAGCACTTGTAAGAACTGTAGTATAGTTCAGTCTCATTTCCCTTTTTGTATTATTATTTTGTAACAATCGCATGAAGAATATTATTTATCTACTAAACTCATGGATAACACCAATCAACAAGCGAAGAAAACTGGTGAAACAGCACAAAACACTCAAGCGACAAACATTGACAAAGCAACAAGAACATTTGTTCGAAATGTTGCTATTCTATCTACCAACGTTTATGCTGAAAGATTTAAAACTTTTAATGGTCTTGATTTTAAGAAATGATAATAAAATATACTTTTCTATCAAACCACTATGGGTTTGGTTAGATATTTAAAGGAGGATCCACCTTTGATTGCGCAAAATGAAGACAAAGCGGACACACGTGATGCATATGATACTTAGGTCCAAGATGATTACCTTTGCCGAAACCATGTCTTATATGAACTGAGAAATGAAATCAACAATGTGTAAAATACTATGAAAACTTCCAAGGACCTTTGGGATGCCTTGGATACGAAGTACAAGTTGAAGATGCTGAAGTGAATAAGTTCATTGTTGGGAAGTTTTTAGACTTCAAGATGGTCGATACTAAGACTGTCATCTCACAAGTACAAGAGTTCCAACTGATTTTTCATGATATTCATGCTAGAGGCATGTCTTTAACGGCGAGTTTTGGGCTAGGACTCCGAATCCTGGATTCGGGTTTGGAATATCGAATACTCATTTGTTCTAATACTCAAAAACAAAATACTCAAATAACAATACCTTAAAACTAAATAATTAAATATTACTAAATACAATATAATAATACTCTATCATCCACTTTTCAAACATGATTTGACATTAAATACAATATAGTAATACATTATCATCCACTTTTCAGACATGATTTGACATCTACAGTAAAAAAGTAAAGGACTCTGAATCCTATAAAAAAGAAGAATTTTTAAAATTCACAGAATTCTAAATAACCCAAGATTCTAAATACCAGAATTCATTATCCTAATGAATACTAGTCCAAAGGAGATGGCACTTGAGAGGTTGATTGTCAAGCTCTCTGTGATTAAGAAGTTATTTTGGGTTGGAAAGACTTCAGAAATTATTTAAAACATAAGACAAAGGAGATGACACTTGAGTGGTTGATTATCAAGCTTCGTATTTAAGAATACAATTGAAAATCTAAGAATAAGATAAGCCGATCCCCAATGGAGGCTCGTGCTAATCTACTGAAGCAAGGCAACCCCTTTAAAAAGAAAGTTCCTAATGTTCAAAATAACAAAGGCAAACAAGATGCCAAGTTTTGGAAGTTTACTGAAAATTACCATAACCCTGGCATACCAAACCACATGGCAAAAGATTGTAAGAAGCCCAAAAAGAATTATAGGAAATACCGAGGACAATCAAGTGCTCATCTTATTGGTCTTGAACCTGTTGAACTGACTAACTTTGATATGTCATATGTCGTGTTTGAAGCTAGTTTGGTTGATAACCCAAGAAAGTGGTACATTGATACTAGTACCACATGACATGTTTGTTCTGACATAGATGTGTTTTCCAACTACACTGTTTCAATGGATCGTAAGCTCCACCTGGGAAACTTCTCCTCATTGGAAGTGGCTGGAATTGAAAATGCTGCTCTTAAATTACAAAAAAAACGTTAGGATGCAAACCCAAAAAACGCGTATAGTACAGGATGGTTACAATCTTTTCCCCTAAATATTTTTGAATGAATTCGGGAAGGGGCCCATAAAGTTGATGCCCCAGACATCAAAAATTTCACAAACCATTATGGGAACTTGGGGCATTTGACTTCTTCGTGAAAGGTTCCCCGTGTGTCGACAATTATCACATGCCTTACAAAATTCATACGCATCTCGAAATAGGGATGTCCAATAAAAACCATTGTCAAGTACCTTATGCGCAGTTCTCTTCGATCCAAAATGTCCTCCACATGCATGAGAATGGCAAAATGAAAGAATAGCGTGGAACTCCGATTCGGGGATGCACCTTCGAATGACTTGATCAGCACAATGCTTCCAAAGGTATGGGTCGTCCCACACATAATATTTCGCATCACTTCTCAGCTTGTCCCTCCTTGCTTTCGTCAGCCCTATCGGAAACACACGAGCAACTAGAAAATTTACTAAGTCAGCGTACCATGGATCCACGTGTTCAAGCGCAAGTAGTTGCTCGTCCGGAAATCTCTCATCAAGTTGTAGCTCGTTCCCCTCATGCATTAATCTACTAAGGTGGTCGGCCAAGGTATTCTTAGCTCCCTTCTTGTCTTGGATTTCCAAATCTAATTCTTGGAGTAGTAAAATCCACCGTATGAGTCGTGGCTTCATCTCCTTCTTTGTTAGTAGATGCCGTAGGGCCGCGTGATCACTAAAAACCACCACTTTCGATCCAATGATGTATGATTGGAACTTCTCAAGGGCAAACACAATAGCTAGAAGCTCCTTCTCCGTGGTAGTATAATTTTCTTGGGCCGGGTTCAAGGTCCTCGATGCATAATAGATCACATGGGTTGCCTTATCCACCCTCTGCCCTAGCACGGCTCCCACAGCATAGTCGCTCGCATCGCACATTATCTCGAAGGGTAGGTCCCACCTCGGTGCTTGGATAACTGGAGAAGTGGTCAGCCGTTCCTTCAGTGTGTCAAAGGCCTTCTTGCAGTTGTCATCGACCTCAAATTCCACATCTTTTTGCAAGAGCCTACAAAGTGGTGATGCAATCTTCGAAAAGTCCTTGATAAATCTTCTGTAAAATACTGCATGGACAAGAAAAGAACGAACTTCCCGCACATTGGCAGGGTAAGTCAACGCAGCTATGGTATCAATCTTAGATTTATCGACTTCTATTCCTTTTAACGAAACGATGTGTCCTAAAACTATACCTTGTTCTACCATAAATTGACATTTTTCCCAATTTAGTACAAGGTTAGTGTCGACACAACGTTTTAAGATCAAAGATAAGTTTCCAAGACATACCTCAAAAGAATCGCCATAAACGCTAAAATCATCCATAAAGACCTCTATAATCTCGCCAACGTATTCCGAAAAGATACTTACCATACATCGTTGGAATGTGGCCGGTGCATTGAAAATTCCAAATAGCATGCGGCGA
The DNA here is from genome assembly GCA_014905375.1 of Phtheirospermum japonicum. Classification (NCBI taxonomy): domain Eukaryota; kingdom Viridiplantae; phylum Streptophyta; class Magnoliopsida; order Lamiales; family Orobanchaceae; genus Phtheirospermum; species Phtheirospermum japonicum. Next base: position 1,002,379 of record BMAC01000060.1, on the reverse strand, counting down.
TAGGCAAATGTGCCGAAGGGGCACGTGAAGGTAGTCTTCTCTTGATCCTCGGGTGCTATAGGAATTTGAAAATATCCCGAGTAGCCATCCAAAAAGCAGTAGTATGAATGGCCCGCCAACCTCTCAATCATTTGATCAAGAAATGGAAGAGGAAAATGGTCCTTGCGAGTCATGGCGTTTAGCTTACGATAATCAATACAAACTCGCCAACCCGTTTGCACCCTTGTTGGAACCAATTCACCTTCTTGATTTTCGACCACCGTTACCCCCGACTTCTTCGGAACGACTTGAGTCGGACTCACCCACCGACTGTCAGAAATGGGGTAAATCACTCCAACATTAAGCAATTTTAGAATCTCCTTCTTTACCACTTCTATCATTGGTGGATTCAGTCATCTTTGGGGTTCCCTAGACGGTACAGCATTCTCTTCGAGAAAAATTCGGTGCATACACATGGATGGACTTATTCCTCGCAAGTCTGCTATGGTCCATCCAATTGCTTGCTTATTATTCTCGAGTACTTGCCGCAGTGATGCTTCTTGGGAGTTATCTAAGCGTGAAGAAATGATCACAGGTAGTGTCTCATTTTCTCCCAAAAAGATGTATTTCAAATGCTCAGGCAATGACTTGAGTTCGAGGTCTGGTGCCTTGACGATGGATGGTACGGCCTTCTCGTCGGGCAGCTTGATAAAGTTCACAGTACGATTGTATGGCTCCGTGAATGGCTCTAGTGTTTGCAATGCCGAGACTATCTCTTGTAGTTCGTTCTCCCAATTTGGCTTGGTAATTGGATAACTTAAGAGCAGTGAGTCCTCCCCCAAACTTCGTGTGATCGCCATCTCAAGCTCATCTTGTTTGTGCATTTCTAGAAATTCCTGCGCTAGAGATTCACAATCAAGTGCAAAAATAGAATTATCGCAGTCAGGAAATTTCATAGCATCAAAAATATTAAATTGACAAATATGACCGTCAAATTCCATTGTTAGAGTGCCTCGATTAACATCGATTTTCACTTGAGCAGTGTTCAAAAACGGTCGCCCCAGTAAGATAGGTGGCGATTTTGATGCGGACTCGCTCATGCTCAACACATAGAAGTCGGCTGGGAAAATCAGTTCGTCAACCTTTACGAGAACATCTTCAATTACACCATAAGGGTAAGCAGTGCTTCGGTCGGCAAGTTGGATTACTACCCCTATTTTCTTTAATGGTCCAACCTTCAAATAATCAAAAATTGTGCGTGGCTTAACATTTATTGACGCCCCCAAATCCAGCATGGCTCGCTCGACTCGCATGTCTCCAATCGTACATGGAATGAAAAACATGCCCGGGTCATTCCGCTTTTGTGGCAAGCTCTTTTGGAATACGGACGACAAATTCGCTCCCATTAGGACCTTTTCCTCTCCCTTTAACCTTCTTTTGTTAGTGCATAGGTCCTTGAGGAACTTGGCGTAACGAGGAATTTGTTTGATCGCATCGGCAAGTGGAATAGTGATCTCCACCTTCTTGAAAACGTCTCGTATTTGCCCATCCATGTCTTCCTTAGCTTGGCGCTTGATTCTCGATGGAAATGGAAGTGGCTCGGTCCTAGGAGGAGAAACAACGGGGTCATTGAGATTATTAGAAGGATTAGGATTACCCTTTTCAGCATGTTTTGGCTCCGTGTTTTCTTCCTCCGTCTTGTCTTCATTTTTCGGCTCTAACATTAGATTGGTCGGTCCTTCCACTTTTTTGCCACTTTATGTCGTAACAGCGCTCACATTTTTCGGATTCACCTCGGTTTGAGGAGGTAATCGGCCACTACCTCGTGCTTCTAGCTTGACTAAGTGTTCCGCCATTTGACTCATTTGGGTCTCTAGGCCTTTTACGCTCGTCGCTAATGATCTCACCATTTCATCCAAATGTGGGGATGCATTCTCATTCCACTGTTGGTTGTTGTATTGATTCGGGAAATTTTGTCCCTTTTGTTGAGCTTGGGAGGGCCCTTGGTCTTGATTTCCAGGTATATTCCCTTGCTGTATATTTCCCTGCTGATCCCTCCATCTAAAACCAGGGTGGTCGCCCCATCTTGGATTGAAGGTGTGGGGGTACGAGTCGTACTTCCTCCCTTGCCCATTTCTGGTTCCCAAGGCATTCACGTGTGCCTCGTGTGCTGAGTAAAAGTGTGGGCATTCGTCAGTAACGTGCTCCAATGTTTCGCAAAAACCGCATGGTCGAACCTTTAGAGCTCCTCCCGCACTCATCATAGCTTTCAACTCACTCAATTGGGTTTGTAGTAAATCAATACCCAGCTCATTTACCGATTTCAATGAAGAATCACGACTGTTGAAATGCTGAGAGTTGGCTGCCATGTTCGATATCAGTTCTTTTGCTGCTGTCGGTTTCTTGTCCATCAAGGTGCCTCCGCTAGCGGCATCAATCGTGTTTCGATCACTGAGACTCAATCCCTCATAGAAGTATTGGATCAAAAGTTGCTCGCCCATTTGGTGTTGAGGGCAACTCGCAACAAGCCTCTTAAATCTTTCCCAGTACTCGTGCAATGTTTCTCCTTGCGCCTGCCTAGCCGAACAAATGTCTTTTCGAAGATTTTCCACTCGTGATGCGGGAAAGTACCTCTGCAAGAATGTTTTCTCCATAGCCCCCCATGTAGTGATGGATCCCGAAGATAAGTAGTAAAGCCAATCTTTGTCTAGGTCTTTCAATGAAAAGGGGAATGCCCTTAGCTTGATTTGCTCGTCCGTGACTCCGGCGGGTTTCATGCGTGTGCATATGACATGGAACTCCATCAAGTGTTTGTGCGGATCATCGCCAGTGAGTCCATGGAATGAAGGTAAGTGATGGATTAATCCGGACCATAGCTCAAATGTAGCATCATTCACCGTTGGAAAAGTGATGCACAATGGTTGTTGAGGAAGGTCGGGATTTGCCAACTCCTTCAACGTTCGTTCCGCTTGAGCAGCCATCGTCTCGTTTTCTCGTTCTTCGCTATCGCTTGAAGAGTTCTCGGTTATGTAATTGGGTAATACCTGCTCCGAGTTTTTCTTCTTCTTCAACTCACGGCCTCTCTTGTTGATTTCTGGATAATAATGCAAATTCTTCTTCCCGAATGATCTCAAGTTCATTCACCTGAGAAAACACTCAACAAGAGTTCAACTCGTTTAAACAAAATTAAAAAAAAAAAAATAAATACTAAAATACTAAAAAATCACAATTTAACGCGTCACTCCCCGGCAACGGCGCCAAAATTTGACCGCCCGTCGTTAAGAGTCAAATTAAATATTTATTTTCCTCAGCTTCTCTCTACTAACTAGTAGTAGCGATAAGTAAGGGTCGAACCCACGAGGAGTGTGGATAGATCGTGATGATTCGTATTTTATTTAGATAAATGATTGGGGTAACGAATTATGAATTAATTTAACTAATAAAATAAACTAGCAAGAAAACAATTTAACGAAGAATTCAATAATAATAAACGCCTAGTTTTAGTTCAGTTTCCACCCTCGATTTACTCATTTAACCAACCACAATACCATAATCCATTCATCATATACAACTAAAAACCCTAAGTAACAACAAGCTCTGCTACTCGAATGTACCCTTATGTGTATTTAATTAAAACAAGTTCTTTAATTAAACCTAATCAATCAACAACCTAGAATAAGCTCTCTAGATTTAATCCATCAACAGCAATATGAATCAGGTAAATAGGCTAATCTAAGCAATAAACTCACAAGCTCGGTTTATTTAACTTATGATGTGTTGTCCCTAACGATTTACAATCATTAGTTGCTTCAGAGAAATAGTAATTACGACAATTACACGGGAAGCAATCCTATTTCTAGCAATAGATAACCAATCCCTAATCTAGGTGATCAAGCCAAATTAAGAATTAAACAATCATAAATTTAAATTAGAACAACACAAACAATCGCATATGACGAACGAACAACAATATTGCATAAATCAATTAAACATAGTTTCACGAGGGTTTCAACATCCCTAGAACTAGATAATAAGTTTACTCACTCACGGAGTTAAGAAAATAAAAGAAAAGGTTCCGATAAACATACATAATCCTTAATAAAATAGGAGAGATGATGTATTGAACTTGAATCTTGCATCTTGGAACGTCAATCTTCAAGTTACCTTGCGTGTGGATGACTTGGGAAGAGTTGGAACCTCTCTGGATCTCCTTAAAACCCTAGGATATGTTATATTATGCCTCTGGGATGAAATAGGGTCGGGGTTTATATAGAACTCCTTTTTCTTGCCGCCCAAGATTCTTCCTAAAATAATTCTGCCGAGTCGGTGTCGACGGAGCATCGACTGACGCTATCCAGCCCTCGGCGTCGACGCGAATCACCTGCCTGCGTCGCCCTGCATGCATCGACATCGACGCTTCAGAGCATGGGCGTCGACTTAGCGTCGACTGACGCCCTTCCCATAGACGCTTCAGAACATGAGCGTCGACATAGCGTCGACATGGCGTCGACTGACGCGAGCCAGCCTTTGGCGCCACACCGCACATCGCGTCGACTGACGCGGTCCATCCTCGGCATCGACGCGTCATCGACGCACCATCCTGATTCTTGAATTTTCTCTTCTCGATTCGTCAATCCTCGTTTCTCTACTTCCTTGTGAGACATCCTTCGATAAATATAGTACCAATTACTGCAAAATAAAGAAGAAATATACGATTGGTGCTTGATTGCTCACAATAACAATTATACGAGAAATAAGCATATATGATATTATTAAGCACATAAAATCACCGTAATTAAACCGTCAATTAGCATGTAATTTCTCATTTGTTATCGGCTCACACACACGCGAAGGCAAAAATAACAATCCACACCAAAATATAAACCCCAATTCAAAAATTAAACTCCCAAATCGGAAATTCCCAAATTTTAAAACTCAAAGAAATCGATTTAATTTGGAGGAAACATTCAATTCGACGCAACCCTCGCACTTTCTGGCACCACACGAGGACGACTCCCGTTCGCACGACAGACGCCGCACAAGGCCCGACCGGAGAAGTGAACAACAACTACGACTGACCGGGTTTGGTTCGAGGGTTTCAAGGTCCAGCCTCCACGCGACTGACCGGGTTTGGTTCGAAGACGGGCTCTAACTCCAAAAAGGCCCCATCCTTTCTTTTTCCGTCAACAAACGCGATGGCAAAGATGAGAGCACCGTAAGGGGTCTGGTAGTAATGGCGTTGGATGCGGCTAAATATAATTGTTTTGGCATGTTTGGTGTTTGGTTGACTAAGAGCATGCTTTGTTCTGGTGGGAATTTTGATGATGTCCAGGTGTTCATTGTTTGTTTACTTTTTTTTTTCTTCTATAATTCATAAATTCAAGTGTAGTTTGTTGTTAAACAAATATGTACCTTTATGGGCAAATCTGTTTAGCTTATTTCTTCAGAGATATTTCAGATGGACCGTCTATTTTTGTCATATCTCGCGGCTGAAAATACAACGCATATTCAGGTATTAATATCTAACCAATATGAACATCTATTTTTTGAATCTTCATTTCAATTTCATTTGTTACTTTTCTATATACTATAAATGGATGTTATTAAGAGTTTCCTCTTCAGTGGCCTAAATCCTACTATCTATGGAAGAAAGAAATGAGTTCAAACCTGTCCAGCTATGTGTATCCTAACAAATTAGGGATTCAGAAGAAATATAATTTGTTTGATCCAGAAAAAACACATTCATTTGTGTTATAATCATTTGCATCACATTTGAATGATAAATCAGAACCGTTGACCACAAACTGAAATGATAGGATGAAAAACGATGATAATCCTCTGGAGGGTTTCCTTTTCCTCAATCAATTCGGTTGTGAGATAAGGCTAAGTGGATTGAAAAGGTTTTCCATGAGATAGGTATTAGCGGTTCGGTGGTTAACCGTAAACGGTTGTACATGTGTAAAATGGGTAAATTGGCTTAACTCTTAATGGGGTTGCAATTTTTTTTTGGTGAAATATTGGTGATCAATCATTAAAATTCTTGGCTTGTGATCAGGTTCTAACCATAAATCTTTATAGTGTCTCTCAGGCTTTTGTCTCCCTATAGTCTATTGCTTTAAGTCTATGGTTAAATATCAGTTAGATTGGTTTATGACTGAGCCATAAGGACTGAAAACCGTGATAATAGGGTGTGTTTAGTAACTTTCACGAAGTATCATGCTTTATTTTCAAGGTTTAATTGTACTCCAGATAAGTGATTACTAAAGTCTTTACTAAAAAAATAGGCTTGGGCCACAAGTTGAATAAATATTGCCTGTAATTCGATTATATCATTAACTCATTATATACCAAATGGTATCTACTCTTACGTACTGTTTGAAGTGCTGAATATTCACCATAATTCTGTACATTGAAGTGATAATTTCGTAGACTAATTCTGTCTATAGAGTTGCCAATGCAGATCTAGGGCTCTTTGGAATTTAAGTTTCTATGACATATTGTCTTCAAGCTCACTTATCTGAAAAGCTGAGCTCATGTTGATGAGTGAGTTGAACACTAAAATTTGTCAGTGTTTCTGTCTATCATTTTCATTGAAATCTTCATGTCAAATAGTCAAGGAAACGGTCCTTGATGAAACTGGAAAAAAAAATGTATAATGCCATGAGTCTTGTCTTGCTAGTGCTTGTATAACTCCATGATCAGGTATCCTAACCCAGGCGATATTATAAATGTTAATCAGAGGCTGAATAGTTAAAAAAATTGATAGGTACTTTTTCCAATTAAATGTTGTTTGCTACATCCTAATTTCTGCTTCCGAGGTATGAATTATTCGCTTAATTCTTATTAGTTTTATTTTTTTTAATCATTTTTCGGTGCATGTGTGACACATGCCTATTCTGTTATGTATAACTTGCTCCTTTTGTCATTTTTGAAAATGTTTGAGGCTACATCCTACCCGACGACGGTACCTGGAAATTTCCAGATGAATCAACCTGCTTTGCTGCACCTCCGCCTGGGATGAATTTAAGTTATGATGATGTTTTGAGTTCTCATTACAAGGATACTAGTCACTTGGTCTCCCTTCAGCAACAACAGGTATGTTGCTTTTTTTTTTTTTTCGTATTTCTTAAATTTTATTTATTTCTATTATTCAAATTGCATCCTCGATATGTGGAGTTTGATGAGCAATTACGAGTCTTAAAGGGTTGTATTTGTAATAATACTTTTAAAGGGGATTGTAATTCTGAAATATTTTTTGTTTGGGGATGATTACAAAAACTACTGATGTTTGGATAA